>APFE031110845.1:112394-238812 GCA_000404065.3 Pinus taeda
CAGTCACTAATGGTAGAGTCACAAGATGGCTTCTGCTTCTACAAGAATTCAACATAACTGTGTTAGATCGACCAGGTAAACAAAACACAGTAGCTGACTTCTTATCTAGAATTCAAAACACTAATGAGGATTCTCCTATAGAGGATAAATTTCCAGATGAGTATTTATTTGCAGTTACCACCAAAACTCCTTGGTTTGCTGATATTGCTAATTATTTAGTTACTGGAAAGTTACCTTTACATTTATTTCCTAATGAAAAAAGGAAAATCATTCAGGAGAGTGCAAATTATTCTTGGATTTCTAATGAATTATTCAAGACAGGGCCAGACTTTATGATCAGAAGATGTGTGCGGGAGGATGAAATGCCTGATATCCTTAAGGCATGTCATAATGAACCTTGTGGCGGACACTTTGCAGCTAGAAGGACAGCCTATAAAATCCTTTCTCTAGGATATTATTGGCCTTCTCTCTTTAAGGATACACAGCAATGTGTTAAAAGGTGTGACAGTTGTCAAAGAGTTGGGAGACCAACTCTTTCAAATGAAATGCCACTACAGCCACAGGTATGCATCAAACCCTTCGAGAAATGGGCTCTAGACTTTGTTGGACCAATCAATCCGCCATCCAATCAAAAGAAATATATATTGGTTTGTATTGATTATGTTACTAAGTGGGTAGAAGCCAAGGCACTGACTTCTGCTACTGAAAATTCAGTTATTCAATTTCTTTTTAAGGATATTTTCACTTGTTTTGGTGTCCCAAGGGAAATTGTAACAGATCAAGGAAGCCAATTTACATCAAGGATGATGGAGAAGCTGATGGAGGAATATAAAATCAAGCATAGAACATCTACTCCATACCATCCGCAAGCAAATGGTCAAGTAGAATCCACAAATAAAGTCCTTGAAAGCATCATCACCAAGACTGTTTCTTCATAGAAGAGATTGGGCGGAAAGGCTTCCTGAAGCCTTATGGGCCTATAGAACTACATGGAAGAACACAACAGGACATTCTCCCTATAAACTTGTTTATGGGAAGAAAGTCCTGCTCCCCATTGAGTTCCAAATCAAGACCTTCAAGATGGCAGTCCAATTGGGAATGAGCCTCTCAGAAGCCCAAAGACACAGAATGGACCAGCTAAATGAGCTAGATGAAATAAGACAAGATGCAATTCTAAGGACCGATCTAGTTCAGCACCCAAGATCTAAATGGCATGATCGTCATATCAAAGAAAGAAAGTTTCAGAAAGGAGATTGGGCTCTATTGTTTGATTCAAAGTTTAAAGACTTCAAAGGAAAATTTCAGACTCATTGGATTGGGCCATATGAGATTGATAAAGTCTTTGACAATGGAGTAGTAAGAATCAAGACCATTGATGAACTTCAGACTCCTCTTATTGTGAATGGCCACCAATTGAAAGTTTATCATAAGCCACTTTCCAGAGAAGAGTTTGTTAAAATATTTCAAGAGAATTCTGCAATAACGCTGGTGGAGAATAATCCTTCTTCCCCATCAGCCTAATCTTGGTTTCTTGTAGTTTTTGAAAAAAAAGAAAAAAAAATGAAAAAGAAAAAATGTATAAGCCTGAAAACCAATCATGGATTGGCAGTCTTATACAGAAAATATGGAGTGAAAATCAGGGACACCTGACACTATATTTTCCAAAAAAAATCTCCTCTCATGTTCTTTCCATCTTCACTTCATCTCACTCATTCATTCTATTCCATTCCACCTCCATTTCATTCTTATCATCATTCTCACTCCATTTTCACTCCATTTTCATTCCATTCCATTTCATCAATAAAAGTCCCCCTTTAGGACTATTTTCATTCAGTAGTTTTCCTCTAAACTATCTTTGTGCAGATCAGGGGGGTGTTGTTTCAGTTTCCGCAGCTAGCCACCGTTTCCGCAGCTGGAACCTGTTTCCACAGCTAGAAACGATTTCCACAGCCAGCATCACTCTTTTTTCAAAATACAATCAACTGTTAGTGCCAAAATCATGAAATGCAGGTGTACGTGAGCTAAAGACATGGGGAATCTTCAAAATATCAAAAAAAGAGCAACTGGTTAGAAACCTTGAGCAAAGAATGACAAGTGTCCAAAGGTATGATCAAAAATCTCTATCAAGCAACACTTCAGGTCATCATTATGTATAGTTATTAACCCATAACCGGTTCTTCTATGTGCAATGATTTAATATATTCACCCACTACCATTATTATTCCGCAATACCGTTCCATACACCTCGCATTCATTTTTCCTAACGGTGTTATGATTACTCCAAGTTAAAACTCAAAAAAGACTACACTTCTATTTATTACCCATACTCCTAAGACATGACCTATTGTATTACATCTCTTCCCAGCCATAATTTCTGCAGCCGTCTGTTGAGACGTGTAAATCTCACACATAGTCATCCGACTCGGGAGAATCCTGCCGTTACTCCACTCATATCATAATCCCTGCATACACTCATGTTTCATTTTATGAACTCGGTCACGGTCACCACTGCTCACCCACTGTTCTTCCAGTGATTCAGGCATTTCTCTGTTTCCGACTGCAGACACTACAATTTTCTTTACGCTTTGATTGCAACCACTACAGTCATCCTAAACCCCGATTTCAGTCACTACAGTCTCTCCTAAAAACCCTGTAACAGAGCCATTCTTCCTTAACCCTCATACGCAGAAGAACCCTCAGTGAATTTAAAGCCGAGGATGGGAAAATTGCTGAGAGCCGAGCCGAAAGGATCAAAATACTTGGAGGGTTATCCCCAAGTTAAGGAGTTATTAAAGAAAGCCAAATGGCTCCGATTTATTCAGAAATTCAAGGGGTATAACAAGGAAGTGACTAAAACCTTTGCAAGGTCCTTTAATGGACAAACAGTGGAGGTTGGAGACTTAAATTTTGTAGTGACCGAGGCCACAATAGCAGCAGCTACGGGCCTACCTCAAGAAGGAGAAAGGTGGTTCAAAAATAGAAGTGTGGACGATCAAATCTAGAGAACCATGCTACAAAATCAAGGTATGGATACCACTGTATTCACCAGAGGCATCCCTGTGCATGTATTAAAAGAAGAATGGTCTGGTCTATTGTTGGTCATACAAAAATTTATCACACGTGAGGGTCGTTTCCTCTATGTACATGTATCATGTCAGGTTAATGATGAATTTTATAGATGGTCACATTCTTAATTTGCCACATTTTCTGCTAGCAAGTTTGAAGAAGATGAGTGTTATGGTTCAAAAGCATGTAGGTAACATTGAGCCACATCTTTACCATCATGGGCTCATAAGAATTTTGATTGAGGATCAGTTAAAGAAAACCAAGGATACTCTGGAACAATTTTTAACAAGAAACTACTTCCAAGAGCCATTTGAGGCCTCTGGAAGTAGTCCACCAAAAATCCCAAGGAAAAGTAGGAGGAGGGAGAAAAATGTTACAGCCCAAGATTCCCCTACAAAAGAAATTGAAGAAACTGTCTAAAAAGAGGAAGAAGACCAGCCCAAGAATAAGAAACAAAAGAAAGAAAAGGGAAAAATAACCACTCAAGAGGTCTCTCCATCCCCTGAGAAATCCTTAGAAGAAGATTACCAGCCTCTGTCAGAAAGGCTAGTATATCTTAAAGTTGCTGCCATGGCCAAGAAATAGAAGAAAGGAAAACAGAGTGCAGAAAAGACAAGTATGATTTCATCCTTGAGAAGGAGCTCTCGGATAAAAGGGAAATGGAAGAAAACCAAGGGAGATCAGTCCCACTTTATTGATTTAAGTGAAGAAATACTTGATAAATCTCCAGAACAGCCAAGCCTTGAAACAAGTCCTCCACGAGAGGAAAGTCCTTTTCGGCCAGAAAGAGAGAGCAGTCCTCCTCCACCAAATTTTGAGTTTAGACAAAGGAAGTCACCTGAGGTAGATCCTAATCAGAAATAGTTATACAATTACCTGGAATCCTTAGAACAATCAACTGCAGGACCAAGTACCTCTCTGCCACTTGATGCACAGGTTTAGTCTCGGAAACAAGAAGTATTTGAGCTAGAAGTCCTAAATAGACACATAATACAAGAAAATGAAGCACTTAAAGAGCAGGGAAAGGTAGACAAAATGGTCCATGATAATACCATGCTTCATTTAGGACTGTGGCAAAAGAAAAATAGAAGACTGAAGAAGAAATGCAAAAAGTTAAGTAGAGCATTAATTAACCTCAAGTTTAAATGTTTGGTTAGAAATCCAAGGATGATGATGATGATGGCATCAAAGAAAACGAAAAGAGGACTAGCTGTCCTTGAAGAAGCCTTAGAGCATGTGGATTAAGGGGAAATCACTCAATTTTGGTTGCATGAGGACATGCAACACCTTCACAGTGGGGGTATGTTGAGCCTCAAACATGCACCTTCCTATACATCCTCTTAGCCCTCATTCTCCACTCACTTCATTCATCCAGTTGTTAAATCATTGCATTATAGTCTAAAAGGGACTGTTTATATGGTTTTCTGACTATACTGATGACTGTTGTTTGGTTTAGTTTTTTTGTTCACGCAGCTGCGGAAACTTGTCAGTTTCCGCAGCCAGCACGGGTTTCCACAGCCAGCACAGGATTCCGCAGCTATTTTTTTAAAAGTTGTGCTCCAGGTGTCCTCTGAAGAAATGAGCTACATGGGCAAGCTCCAGGTGGCGGCGACATGGAACGTGTCCCTTCAAATCGGTCAAATCATCCATGAGAGGCCACGGTCAACCAAAGTCAAAGACAAGGCCAGCCAAAGAGTTCAGCGGTGGCACGTCACTGTTTTGGGCACATGAATGATATGTGGCATAGTTCTCAGCTCACGAAGGCACCAGCACACCTGGAGATCGTTCCTAAAACATGAATCTAACAACCAACCACTCCAAAGATTTAAGAAACATGACGACAGTTACACTAGATCTCGGTTGAAGAGATCTACGTGTCTATGGCAACACAATTAATAGCGTAGAAGTTGTTAGTTAGCTGTAGTATTTTTGCATTATAAATAACACGTCATTGAAAGCTATGAAAAAGCTTTTTGATATGTATGAACCTTGAACTGTTTATGTAATTTCCGCGCTGTTGGTTATCTTATCACCCCACTGTTTTATATGCTGCTGTTTTAATACATGAGAAGACTTTTCTGAAGATAGCCATGTGATTATTTGATTGGCTGAAGTGGCAGAGGGCCCCTGCACGCTGAAGCCTTGTAAAGTGTTTATTTAGTTTCATTATGTTTTTGTTTTTCATTAGCTTGTACATAATATGTTGTTTATGTTTTTGTTGTTCATATCTTAACCTTGTTTTCTTAGAGCTTGTAAACTGATCAGTGCTTTCTGCAGGTTTTCTTAGGCAGCCCGGGCAATTTTTCATCTTTTTGATAACTTTTGGCATATGAGATCATCTTGTCCTTCCTGCTAACTTTCATTTTCTGAAGTTTAAATTCAGCATTGTCCATTTCAAGTTGTGATTTTCTTATTTGTTTTTCTGCTATTTAGATATCATACTTCTCATCAATTTATGATTTCTTTCTATGGTCAAATGACTATATCAGCAGGAAATTAGAACATTACTAACTATAGTGTGATTTAGTTGTCATATTGCTTACTCATGGTTGCTTTCCATAAAGTAGATTGAGCTGAATGGTAAAGGACTAGAAGAGTTTAAGTAGTGTGATTAGTTTCTTTTCTGTAATTTACATTTAGTTATCATATTGCTTGACATGTTCATAATTACTTCCCGAAGGTAGATTGAGCTGAAGGGTAAAGGATGTGAAAAATTCAAGTAGTGTGATTAGTTTCTTTTATGCAATTTACTTTCTTGAACAGCTAGATATCATATTGCTTAACTTGTTTATGATTACTTCCCACCAGGCAGATTGAGCTGAAGGGCAAAGGATCTGAAAAGTTAAAGTAGTGTGAATTAGCTGCTTTTCTTTAAGTTTGATTTGTTTTTCAAGTTTTTGCTTTCTTTTCATTTTCAACAGCAAGGATACTGGGCCATTGTCATTAGTTCACCATTTGATGCATTTGTTTTCTCTTAAGAATTGATTTCATTTTAGTTATTGTAAAGCTTTCTTTTGAGCACTTTCAAGTTTAGAAACCATTACCATCTACACTCCACACTTCAGTTTTACCATCACATGTTAAGGAAAAATAAAATCCAAAAACAAACTAAAAAGCTTAAAACGACAAAAGCCTAAGGAAATGGTTATCTAGTACATATAGTACACTTCACTTGGTCAATTTACGAACCCCGGGTTGACATTTTAAATAGCAATTTAGATCATACTAAATTGACCAAACAGAGTGGTCAGTGCTTGTCAATATTGAATGAGTTGGATCTTATCTAGATCCACATGCACACCTTGCTCATTAATGATGTAACCCAAATATTGGACCTGGTTCATGCCAAAGGTGCATTTCTCCAAGTTGGCAAATAGTTTAAGTTGCTGCAGGGTTTGAAGGACCTACAGAATATGTTGTAAGTGCTCTTCCCAAATATTTTGAAAATTAGGATTTCGTCCAAATATAAAACCATGAACAAGTTGGTGAAGGGCCACAATATGTCATACAATAGCCTCATAAATGTTTCAGGGGAATTTGTCAACTCAAAGGGCATGTTCAACCACTAAAAAAAATCCCTCCTTGGATTTGAAGGTGGTCTTCCATACATCTATGTGTTTTATCGGAACTTGGCGATAGACAAACTTCAAATCAATCTTGATGATACTCTTGAACCCCTTGAGCTAGTCAAGAAGTTCATCAATCCATGGGATTGGATACCTGTTCTTGACAATAATTTTATTCAATGCCTAGTAATCAATGTAGAGTCTCCAATTACCATCCTTCTTCTATATGAGTACAATTGGGATCCCATAAGGTGAGGAACTTGGTTGGATGTGCCATTTTTGTAGCAACTCCTGGATATGCCGCTTGATTTCTTCATTTTCTAGAAGAGAGAGGTGGTATATCAAGCCATTGAGTAGAGGTGCTTCGAGAGCTAGATAGATCAAATGCTTAACTTGATAGTGTAAAGTTAACCTTGTGGGTGAGGAGAAGATGTCCCTGTATTATTCCACAACCTTATCCATTTGCTTTTGCTATGTGGAAGAACCTTTCTCGGGGGCCATGGATGTGGCCATAATCTTCCCCTTACTTTGAGAGCAAAACAGAAAGAAGATAAATTTATCAGTCTGGGAGATTATCTTACTGCATTGCTTGGTAAAGATAAATGAAATTAAATTAGGCGGGGCTACCTCTAGCATCCTATATAACTTACTACCCAAAGTAATAATAACTGTGTGAGGCCTAAACCCATACATAACGTGACGCTTCCACAAGTACGGTCAGCCTAATAATTCATCACAAACTTCAAGGGGAGCAACATCATACAACACCTCATCTATGAAGGACTTAATGTTGTAGGGCAGGCGATGCTACTAGCCGATGTGAACATCTCGCCCTTGGTGGAACCATTTGATGGTGTATGACTACAAGTCTGGTTTTGTAGGTAGGCCCAACCACTTCACTACCTCAATTGAGATGAGGTTCTTTTGACATTCGTTGTTGACAATGAACTATAGTAACAAACCCTTCACCCACATCTGTGAGTGGAAGAGATGCTCACCCTCCTCTGGATATTCAAGATCAATATTTTTTACCTTGGTGGTGGCAATGGTGGCACTAGGTTCTGCATAATTAATCTAGTTCCCTTTGTCATTCCCCTCATTGGTTTCTGGCTCATAGTCAAAACATGCATCTGACTTTGAATCTTTTAGCTTAGCCACCAGTGACTGCTTAGTGTGACACTCATTTGTGTTGTGGGTGGGGCTCTTATGGATCTCACACCACTTTTTGGTGTCCTTCTTCGTCTTTATGGTGCTATTATTTGCTTGTGGCTCTGATGGATTGTCCTAGGTCACTCCACCTTGGCTTGTCTTTTGTTCTCCAATTTGGAGGTGCCTTTTCCTTGCTTCAGATTCATAGATCCAAAGTCCCACTTCTTTTGTTTAAACTTATGCTCGATCCTCACAACATATCAATACACTGCGCCAAGCGAAGAGATTTCCAAGAACTCCATTTCCTTTTGGATATATTTGTGCAGACAACCATGGTACTTGAGTATCAGATACCACTCATAATCCTTGATACTCAACTTTGTACGTAGGGTATGGAAAATGTTTGTGAACTCCAACACATTTGGTCCCTTCCCTACCATAGTGATGTCCACTTTAAGTACTTATCTTCATAGCTTCAGATAGGGTAATATTCCTTGACGACATCTCAGAAATAATTCCAAGAGGGTGCGATAGAAAATAGTGAGGGTTTCTTTGAGTAACATTTTGAAAGGACCTCCTACTCCCTCATCTTTATTTTCTTTCGCTGTGGGAGGCCATCAGGGTCAGTGAGGTCGGTCTTGCAAGAGTTCAACTAGTTCAAGTCCCAGCTCCTTATACTCTGACCTCATTGGGGACATTCACAAAAAATAGAGAAAGATCAGACCATTCTGATACCAGTGATCCATAATTATGTAGGAGCGAAATAAAATACAGATCTAGACCAAAATATAAAGGTACAACAAAACAAAATTTCAATTAATAAATGGCAACCGCTGAAAGTTGTTTACATACATAAGAAAACAAACTAGCTCAAGCAATGGTAGCTTATCTTTGAGAAGAGATGTGATGACTACATGCCTTCTGAACTATGTTATAATAAGGCTTGGAGGCCTTTTAATTATTGAGAAACAATGGAAAACCATAAACATCCAAAAACCTAACCCTAGGAGATGAAGCGACAAAACCGTTGGGGTTAGTTGGAATGCCAACTTCCCGAGGTTGTAATTTGGGCATATGATCTCCATTTGACGTGCACGATACGTTGTTAGAAAGATCTATCTGAGGAAAACAAATTTTCTGCATAGGGCTTTGGACTTGGCATTTTTTCCCAACAAATGTCGTTTAGGGCCTCAAAACGGCTCCAGAAGGTCAAGACCAAATAAACTGTAAAAAATAAAAACTTGTGCTAGAATTAAAGAAACTAAAAGGAAACAATGTTGGTGGTCCAAGTGGAATAGGTGTGTAGCTATCAATATCCACCTGGATCAGGTGATTACTTATTGAACTACCCTAAATTTTTAAATAATTATTTCCAATTCTTCTAGAAATCCAAGCATAAGCCATGATTAACATTAATTAAAATTGCACAGGAAGTAGGCCAAGTATAGCCTCATAACATATATAGTGCTTATCAAAAGTGCGCACCCCCATAAAGACTTATTGTTGACCATTTTTTATGAGTGTAGCCTTACCCAACACACACACACACACACATACACACATATATAGAGAGCTAGATGGATGACCCTCATTTTTAATGAGGGTTGGATGATTTCTATTCTTAATAAGTGTTGTTTCAAAGGATAATTTTTAATATAAATTAATTGTTTTTAAATAAAGTAGTTAAATGATTGTATTAACATCTCGGGGGCAGCTCAATTGGTGATCGAAGTGATATGAAATCTATGAAAACTGAGAGATGCAAAATTTAAATCCCCCCAGTTGTGACTTGGTTTATGAAGAGGAGGACAGGTTTCCCCCTCGATATCTATATCTTGGTTTATGAAGAGGAGGACAGGATTCCCCCTCGATATCTATATTAATTAATACATTTTAATATTAATTTCACATATATTTATATAAAAGGCTGGAATATACATTAGATATTCCATTAGAATATACATTAAAACTCTGCTTTGCTAATATTTAAATATCAATATTAATTAATACTCTTCAATATTAATTTCACATATATTTATATAAAAGGCTAGAGTATACATTAAAATACTTATGTTTTCGATATCTATATTAATTAATACATTTCAATATTAATTTCACATATATTTATATAAAACGCTGGAATATACATTAGATATTCCATTGGAATATACATTAAAACTCTGCTTTGCTAATATTTAAATATCTATATTAATTAATACTCTTCAATATTAATTTCACATATATTTATATAAAAGGCTAGAGTATACATTAAAATTCTTCTGTTTTGCTAAGAGTTCCTCTTTCTTGGACATAACCAAAATCACCAACCAATAATTCGAGGTGGTATGGTTTTGCTTGAATAATAATGATGAATAACATTTGAACATAGTAGCTAGTGATAACTATCTCTACTTAGTTATGATAAATTTTCCCACTATATAAAAAATAAAATAAAAAAGAAAAATAACAAAAATATTAATATATTAATTATAAATAAAATATTTCAATACTAATATAAATTATTTTAACATCAATATATATATAGTTAAAAAACACAAACACATAACCTTTACAAAAATTGTTTTAAAAATCATTATTTTAAAATTATAAATCTAATTTAAAATTAGAAATATTGTAAATTTAATGAATAATATTTTTTATAAAATATTAGATGTGTAAACAAAATAACTTTATAATAATATTTCATTAATTAAAAAAATTGAATTTCATTGTTAGGAAAAGTAAATATCCTATAATTCTTTAATATTAATTTAACTTCAAAAATAATTTTAAATATTACACAACAAATATATTCATTATAATATATAATTTCTTTGAGGGTATAAACAATGTGTAGATTGAGTATAATTATATATAATTAAAGTTATTAAAACATAAATTAATTATTTTAATCTCAATGAGGCAATTATTATTCCTTATACTTGACTTCCACCCTCTTAACCTTTTTCATGAAATTTAAATCAAAATTTCCATAGAAGTTAAATCATATAAACCAATTATATTAATTTGGTTGGTATGAACTACTAACCCCAGAAAAAATCAATGTTATTTTATATAATAAATTTCAAATTAAATAAATCATGGAATTGTCCATATCTCACCAATGGGCATGACATGTGAATTGCAAATTACTGTTGTCCGAAAATCTAAGAGAATCTTACTGTTGTCCGAAAATCTAAGAGAATCTGCATTAGATATATGTTCAGCGCTTACCAACATTGGAAGACATCACACATAACCAACCAGCCCAAAAAGGAAATCCCGTAAGCTTTGATTGCAATTCCGTGGGTGGCAGTTAGTAGTGATCGTGAACCGTGAACGTCTTACACTGTTCGTTGGTATCGACTTTTCTGCACTCGAGTCTTCCTATTTTCATTGAATTTTGTGTTTACAGTAATCTAAATTTGATCTGGGATTTCTTTTTTTTGTTGGGATTAAAATTGATAATTTAAAAATTATTAAAATCACGGAAAAATGTTTTCTCGCAAAGTGGTCGTAAATAAAAATTTTATTTTTGATAGTGTACTAACCAGATGTAAGTTAAAATAATTAATATTCAATGTATTATTGATTCATTAATGTATCCCATAAAGCTATCATAAACAAAACTTTTCTGACAGTGTACTAACCAGATTTAAATCAAATTTATGTGACAATAAAGCAACTAATATTTACTGTGTTATTGATTCATTAATGTGGGTTGTCTATGTCCGTTGTTGGATTTAAGCAACTACATTATGTAGCAGTTAACATATATAGCCTTTGCACACTAATAAGATCAGTTGGATTTAAGCAAGTACATTATCCAACAGTGAGCATATATAGCCCCCTCACATTAATAAATAAATAATAAGGTAAATATTGGTTGCGCAAAAACCAAACCGTCTAAATACAATTTATCAAATAAGTACATTATCCAACAATAAATATATACATCCCCACATATTATCAATAACACAGTAAATATTGATCACCAAAAACAAAATGATCTAACTACTCTTTATCCCAAGCACTCTTCGTTGATAGTGAGGTGGAAGTTTCAGCCATGCAATGTTTGTTGATAGTGAGGTGGAAGTTTCAACCTCGGTGACCACGTGAAGATTCACATCAAGCATTAGAGTGAAGGCGACACAAAGTTCCTATTAGTAAACTTTGGTTGATCTATGTGGATGATTGTTTCCTTCGCTAGAATTTAATGTTTCCATTCCCGACAAGCTTGCATGATGGAATAAATATCTTTATCATAGGTGGAGTATTTCTAAATTGTATCAGAGAGTGCCTCACTCTGATAGGCCATTGGATGCCCCTGTTGGGTGACAACTGCACCAATGGTGTAGTCAAAGGCATATGTCTCAATTTAAAATGGTTGTTACAAGTCTGGCATTATGAGTACTCATGTAAAGCAAAGGAGATGCTTCAACTCAACAAACACCTTATGTTGGGAATTAGACAAAAAAAACTTTGCTTTCGCTCTACCTTTAGTAACTTGATTCAAAGGCAGAGCGATATGAAAGAATCTCAACATGAACCTTCGATAGAAATTATCAAGGCCCAGAAAGTCGTAAGGCTCTGTTAGAGTGGCTAGTGTTGGCCAGTATTGAACGAGTTGGACCTTATCTAGATCCACATGCACACCTTTCTCATCAATGATGTAACCCAAATATTGGATCTGGTTTATGCCAAAGGTGCATTTCTCTAAGTTGGCACATAGTTTGTGTTGTTGTAGGGTTTGAAGGACCTATCGAATATGTTGCAAGTTCTCTTCCCAAATATTTCTGAAAATGAGGATTTCATCCAAATATAAAACCATGAACAAGTTGGTGAAGGGCCATAATATGTCATACAATAGTCTCATAAACGTTTCATGGGAATTTGTCAGGGCATGATCAACCACTAAAAAAATCCGTCCTTGGATTTGAAGGTGGTCCTCCATACATCTGTGGGTTTTATTGGAACCTGGCAATAGACAAACTTCAAATCAATCTTGATGATATTCTTGAACCCCTTGAGGTAGTCAAAAAGTTCATCAATCCATGGGATTGGATACCTGTTCCTGACAATGATTTTACTCAATGCCTAGTAATCAATGTAGAGTCCCCAAGTACCATCCTTCTTCTATATGAGTACAATTGGAATCCCATAAGGTGAGGAACTTGGTTGGATGTGTATTTTTGTAGCAACTCCTGGATATGCCGCTTGATTTCTTCATTTTCTAGAAGAGAGCGGTGGTATATCAAGCCATTGGGTAGAGGTGCTCCAAGATTTAGATAGATCAAATTCTTAACTTGATAGTGTAAATTTACCCTTGTGGGTGAGGAGAAGATGTCCTTGTATTATTCCACGACCTTATCCATTTGCTTTTGCTGTGTGGAAGAACCTTTCTCGGGGGCATGGATGTGGCCATAATCTTCCCCTTACTTTGAGAGTGAAACAGAAAGAAGATAAATTTATCAATTTGGGAGATTATCTTACTGTATTGCTTGGTAAAGATAAATGAAATGAAAGTAGGCGGGGCTACCTCTAGCATCCTATATAGCTTACTACACAAAGTAATAATAACTGTGTGAGGCCTAAACTCATACACAACGTGACGCTTCCACAAGTATGGTTGGCCTAATAATTCATCACAAACTTCAAGGGGAGCAACATCATACAACACCTCATCTATGAAGGACTTAATGTTGTAGGGCAGACGATGCTGCTAGCTAACGTG
Organism: Pinus taeda; assembly: GCA_000404065.3. NCBI lineage: Eukaryota > Viridiplantae > Streptophyta > Pinopsida > Pinales > Pinaceae > Pinus > Pinus taeda. The sequence goes on from APFE031110845.1 coordinate 125,910, forward strand.
AACATCTCGCCCTTGGTGGAACCATTTGATGGTGTATGACTACAGGGGTGGTTTTGTAGGTAGGCCCAATCACTTCACAACCTCAATTGAGATGAGGTTCTTTTGACATCCATTGTTGACAATGAATTGTAGTACCGAACCCTTCATCCACATTTGTGAGTGGAAGAAACACTCATCCTTCTCCAGATATTTGAGCTCAATATTTTTGACTTTGGTGGTGGCAATGCTGGCACTAGGTTCTGCATAATTAATCAACTTCCCCTTGTCATTCCCCTCATCGGTTTTTGGTTCATAATCGGAACATGCATCTGACTTTGAAGCTTTTAGCTCAGCCACCAGTGACTGCTTAGCACGACACTCATTTTTGTTTAGGGTGGGGCTCTTGTGGATCCCACACCACTTTCTGGTGTCCTTCTTCTTCTTAATGGTGCTATTATTTGCTTGTGGCTTTGATGGGCTATCCTAGGTCGCTCCACCTTGGCTCTGTCCTTTTTTCTCCGGTTTGGAAGTGCCTTTTCCCTGCTTCAGATTCACAGATCCAAAGTCCCACTTCTTCTGTTTAAACTTATGCTTGATCTTCACAACATTTTGGTACACTGCGCCAAGCGAAGATATGTCCAAGAACTCCATTTCCTTTTAGATGTATTTGTGCAGACAACCATGGTAATTGAGTCTCAGATACCACTCATAATCCTTGATACTCAACTTTGTGCGTAGGGTATGGAAAATGTTTGTGAACTCTAACACATTTTGGTCCCTTCCCTACCATAGTGATGTCCACTTTATGTACTTATCTTCATAGCTTCTCATAGGGTAATATTGTTCCTTGATGACATCTCAGAAATAATTCCAAGAGGGTGCGACTGAAAAAGGTGAGGGTTTCTTCGAGTAATATTTTGAAAGGATATCCTACTCCCTCATTTGTTGAAATATGGCAACAAGAATATTCCAATTTAATTTGTCCTTGAATTAAATTGTGAATTAAAATCGAATTTAGTCTTAACACCTACTTGGAAATAATTAATTAATTTATTTTAAATTAATTAGTTGGAGAAATTCAAGTTAGAAGTCTTTCTGAAGTCATGCAAGAGTTTATCCCTTAAAATTAAGGAGAATAAGATTGAGTTATATTTGAGTTGTAATTAGTTAACTCAGTTTACTGAGTTAAGTCTAGTTAAATTAGTTCCAAACTGTTTGAGGAACTAATAGTAAGTTAATAGCCAGTTCATGCATAATGCACTCAACTAGTGCTACTCTAGTAATTGAAGATTCCCTCATTAGAAACTCATGCATGTCTATTCTGAGAAAGACCCAGTTGAGATTAATGTTCAAGGACAGTGTACTATCAGTTACATGTGTTTTCTCATGGAGAAAACTCATGCATGCAGTTAAGGATTCATCCTTGAGGATTGTGCAGTTTTGAAGGTTTTTCCACTTGGTAATAGGAAAATCATACACAAGGAACAATGCAAGGAAATAGGAGCTTGGAGGGCAAAGAGGAAGGCTGGAGAGAAGCCAAGATTTCCTGTGAGAATCTATGAGGATTGTACTGAGAGCTGGCTAGCTATGAGAGCTAAGGCTTTGTATACTTCCTATGTATTTCCACCCTATATGATAATACAATAGTGTGGGGTTTTTTATTTGAGTATTTCCCAAAAAGTATTTTCATGTGTATTGTGCCATTGATTCTTCTTCTTCTACTTATATTGTCCAGCTCGATCTTTAAGCTTCCGCAAATTGATAGTAGAAGTAGGTCATAGTTTCTGCTTTGATTTATATTGCATTATCGGCTTAACCTATCGCAAATTTTCTACATCATCTTTATTTTCTTTCACCATGGGAGGCTGTCGAGGTCGGCGAGGTTGGTCTTACAAGAGTTCAACCAGTTCAAGTCCCAACTCCTTATACCTTGACCTCGTTGGGGACAAGCAAAAAAAATAGAGAAAGAGCAGACTGTTCGGATACCACTGATCCAAAATTATGTAGGAACGAAATAAAAACAGATTCAGACCAAAATACAAAGATACAACAAAACAAAATTTTAATTAATAAATGACAACTGCTGAAAGTTGTTTACATACATAAGAGAACAAACTAGTTCAAGTAATGGTAGCTTATCTCTAAGAAGAGATGCGATGACTACATACCTTCTGAACTATGTTATAATGAGGCTCAGAGACCTTTTAATTATTGAGAAACAATGGAAAACCATAAACATACAAAAACCTAACCCTAGGAGATGAAGCAACAAAACTGTTGGGATTAGTTGGAAGGCGAACTTCCTGAGGTTGTAATTTGGGCATATGATTTCCATTTGACATGCACGATACGTTGTTAGAAAGATATTTCTGAGGATATTTATTTATTTATTTATTTATTCTGCATAGGGTTTTGGACTATGAGTTTTTGTCCAAAAAATGTCATTTAGGGCCTCAAAATGGCTCCAGAAGGTCAAAACCTGAAAAACTGTAAAAAGTAGAAACTTGTGCTAGAATTAAAGAAACTAAAAGGAAACAATGTTGGTGGTCCAAGTGGAATAGGCGGGTGGCTACCAATATCCGCCTGGATCAGGTGCTTACTTATTGAACTACCCTAAATTTTTAAATAATTATTTCCAATTCTTCTAGAAATCCAAGCATAAGTCATGCTTAACAGTGATTAAAATTGCACAGGGAGTAGGCCACGTATAACCTCATAACATATATATTGCTTATCACGAGTGCACACCCCCATAAAGGCTTGTTGCTTGCTCACCAATTTTTTATGAGTGTAGCCTTACCCAACACACAGACACATATAGAGAGAGAGCTAGATGGACCACCCTCATTTTTAATGAGGGTTGGATGATTTCCATTTTTAATAAGTGTTGTTTCAAATGATATTTTTAAATATAAATTAATTGTTTTGAAATAAAGTAGTTAAATGATTCCATATAGGTCCTGAGGGGCAACTCAATTGGTGATTGAGGTTATGTGAAATCTATGAAAATTGAGAGATCAAGGTTCAAATCCCCCTAGTTGTGACCTTTAAATATGGTTCTGTAAAGAAAACCACCAACCATATGATTTTCCTTGAATAACAATGATGAGTAACATTTACACATAAAAACTAGTGATAACTATCTCCACTTAATTAATTATGATAGATTTTCTCACTATGTAAACAATTTGTAGATTAATATAATCATATAATTAAAAATTATTAAAACATAAATTAATTTTTTAATCTCAATGAGACAATTATTATTCCTTATACTGGACTTCCACCCTCTTTACCTTTTTCATGAAATTTTAATAAAAAATAACTCATATAAACCAATTATATTAATCTGGTTTATATGAACTACTAACCGTACAAAAAATGAATCTTATTTCATATAATAAATTTCAAAATAAATAAATCATGGAATTGTCCATATCTCACCAATGGGCATGACATGTGAATTGCAAATTTCTGTTGTCCGAAAAGCTACGAGAATCTGCAAGAGACATAAGTTCAGCGCTTACCAACATTGAAACTCAGCACACATAACCAACCAACCATCACATTATCAATCTCAATCGACACCTCTCCATAATGTTAAATTAAATAGTATTTTCTTTTAATGAACCTATCATACACTGAATCTGCTCATGTTTGCAGGTAAAAAGCTCATATTGATCAGAATGTTCAGATCTGTACATTGACTTAAAAACAAAATCCAATTCCGTTAGTAATGATCGTGAACTGTGAACGTCTTACACTGTTCGTTGGTATCGACTGTTCTGCACTCGAATCTTCCTATTTTCAGTGAATTTTGTGTTTACTGTAATCTAAATTTGAACAGTTTTTTTTGGGTTTTAAATTGATGATTTAAAATTGATTAAATCCCGGAAAAATTCTGGAAAACTGTTTTCTGGCAAAGTGGTCGTAAATAAAAATCAGTGTACCAACCAGATTTAAGTGAAAGACAACTATTAATTTAAACACAACTAATATTTATTGTCTTATTGACTCATTAATGTGCAGGATAAAGTTATTATAAATTAAATTTTTTCGACAGTGTACTAATCACATTTAAATTTAATTTATGTGAATTAATTACATTTAAATTGAATTTATGTTAAAATAAGGCAACCAATATTTACTATGTTATTGACTCATTAATATGGGAGTTGTCTATACTTACACTTGAATTTAGGAAACTCCTATTTCAGACCCTATAGAAAAGTAAATGCTGCCTGACATGCAAGACAGATAGCTTTAGCCCTTTCTCTCACAGCACCCTAATCGAGATAGCAGCATGGAGAGAGAAAGCTAAAGCTATTTGCATTGCATGTCAGACAGCATTTATTTTCTATGAGGTCTGAAATAGGAATTGCCGTTAAATTTAAATAAGTACATTATGTAACAATAAGTTAAATTTAAACAAATACATTATCTAATAACAATGAACATATATAATACCCCCACACACTCATAAATCAATAATTGATTACCCAAAACCAAATCAACAACCCCACATTATCAGTAACACAGTAAATATTAATTTAAAAAAACGATATGATTACTGATTACCTTTTATCCCATTATCAATAACACAGTAAATATTAATTAAAAAAAACGATCTGACCACCTGACTACCGTTTTTCCCATGCAGTGTTCGTTGATAGAGAGGTGGAAGTTTCAGCCTCGGTGACCACGTGAAGCTTCACATCAGGCGTTAGAGTGAAGGAGACACGGGTCTGAAAAGTATAGTCACGGCCAGAAGGTTCCTGTCAGTGTAAAGTTTGGTTGATTTGTTACGTTGCGTTTTGAATTATTTCAACCTCATAAACTGTGCGACTGCCTCCCTTGCTTAACCTAACTGTCTTTACTGTACTATTCAGATTCTTCTGTCACAAACAATTCGTTGTCTTTGTTATGGCGCGTATCGCTCCATTCACATGGTAAATATGGATATGATAATGAAATAATAATTTTAACTCCATCAGTTTCACATGGTAAATATGGATATGATAATGAAATAATAATTCTAACTCCATCAGTTTTGAACCATTGGGTTAAAACACTGTATCATTCCAGTGATTGATGGCGTCATTCAAGTGAAAACTGAACCGTATCATTCTAGTGATTGTGATTGACTGTATTACTCAAGTGAAAATTGATGGCTAGATACCTTTTTCAGTAGTTTTTTATTTTTAATATTACTTTGGAGCAGCTGTCAGGTATATATGGTTTTGTTATGGATTGGACCACTAGGTATATATAGTTTTGCAGGTATATATAATCTTGTTATGGATTGGACCACCAGGTATATATAGTCTTGCTATAGATTGGACCACCAAAGTTGTAAGACCAAATCCCCAATTAACTATTGGACCACTTAAATTCATAGGTTACAAGTCTATGGTTTTGACAAACCATGTGCCTATAGTTTTATAGTTTTGGAAAATCATGATATTTTCTCATAGTGTTTACCTCATAATATTTATTCATAATATTTATCAAGGTATCCATCCATCATATTTAATAATAAAATAAAATAAATAAAATGGCCTCACTCAAAATAAGGAAAATTAAAAAAAAAAAATAATAGGTCTTCACATTTGTAAAAATCATTTCAGTCTTCCATGATATAGTTTTACTATTTTTAATCATTTAATAAAATAATTAAGTTTTTTTTTTCATATTATTTCCTCTACATTATTTTCTATAAATATGTGATTTGTGTTAGATCTTGAGGTAGTTTCACTTGGGAATGATCATTCTCACCAACCCAAGCAACCTTCCATGGGAAAAAAAGAGAGAGATGATGGAACAAAGGATCCTATCAAGATGTTGCTAAAGCAGACACTCATGCTGCATGGGAATGAGATGATGAACTATTTTGTCTAGATCCATCGAGGACCAAAGAACCTTCAACAAGTGCCAATTTTAGAGGTGCAACACCCTTCAAGTATAAGTTAACTTTGATATCCCCTTATTTGAAGGCTAAATAGATGAAGATGGTTTGGGAAAATGGTTAAACTTGTTAGGGGACCAATATTTTGTGCAATTTTTTTTTGATAATGAAAAAATCAAGTATGTGCTCATAAACTCCCTTTTCCATGTCAAAGATTGTTGGATAAGTTATTCGGAGAACCATAGTTAAAATGAGCCTGCAATATTCAAGGTAGGACCCACTTGGGAAACTTTTGTTGATGTCCTGAAGGAGTTCTACCATGTGGGGTGCTATGATGACCAATATTTGAAATGGACAACTCTATGACAAGAGAGAGACCAAATAGTGTTAGAGCACACCGATATTTTCTATACCTTACACTTAAATTTGGTATCAAAGACTCTGAGTGCACTTGGTTTTGAAGTACTATAGTGGCCTACACATGTACATCCAAACATAGATGGATTTCTTGAACATCTTCTCATTGGGAACCATTTATCAATAAAACTCATATAACAAGGGACAGAGAAAGGAGAACCAACCTCAAGAAAGCGTACCGAGTCACAGTAAAATAAGGACAATATAAAGTGGTGTATGTTCCACAAAATCCCCTAGCACAACACTCATGAATCTTGTTAAAAACAATCATTATTAGTTGAGCTTAATGAAAAAGAAACATATCCCATTTTGGATTCTAATTCAGAATAGGACCAAGGAAAGAAAATCATTGATGTAGATCCTAAAGTTACCATCGTGATGATCTGACCAAAAGAGTTAGCGGAGCCTAAGGAGGGCGAGTGCCTCTTTCATTCATAGATGTGGGTGAAAGGGAACCTGATACATTTCATTTTTGACAATGAGAGTAAAAAAAACCTCATCTCTACCAAGGTCATTAAGAGTTTGAAGTTGCCAACACTGCCACACCCCTAACTATTTACCATTGTTTGGTTGAGTTGGGACCAGACATCCATGTTAGCTAACAATGCCACCTGTCCTATGACATCAAGCCCTTCAAAGACAAGGTGCTATGTGATGTTGCCCCATTAGGAGTTTATGATGTTCATTATATGTAGAAACATTATGCTTTTATTGAGTCTCTTCCCTGTAGTGTCATTCTTACTTTGAGGATCAAATCTATATGATACTAGAGGTAGTTCAAACTATTGGATATTCATTAATCTAAGCAAAATAATGCCAAAATGTAGTCTTTCATACTGTCAAGTTTTTCCTCTTCATTATTCGGTTAAACGGTGAATAAAAGGTCATTGTAACCACCATAGCTTAAACATAAGATCTCTCTATATAACATATGCAGGAAAATAAGCATGCAGAAGGGTACATCGACATATTCATCTCACCTATAAGGGTGCCTCTACACCTCCAGTTCAATCATCCACATATATGGGATGAAAGCCTTGGCATATGTTTGACATGATTATAATAGAGCTCTCAATAATTATATTGGCCAAAACGATTTTCAGGTGTGCTTTAGGTCCAACCTACAACCCCCATTGGTATCAGTATTTCTATTGCATCTTCATTAATGGAGTGCTCCCACACTCATATCAAAGTATGTTGAGTAGTTAAGTTTGTTTAATAGATCCAACACCTCCAACAACAGGTTCATGATATCCTATAAAAAGACAATACCAGGTACAAGCAATGGCATAACCAATATTAGGTTCCACACAAATTTGAGGTTGGTGATAAGACATTGTTTCATTTATAGAAAAATAACCTCACAGGAATCCACAAGAAGCTCAAGTTACTTTGATATGGGCCTCACATAATCCAAAAGGTTGTACGTGAAAACTATTTTGAATTAATTATTCTCTATTTTCTTGGATTTCACCTAATATTTAGTGTGGAATAGCTTCAACCATACTTTCTACCTCTATTGGATACCTCAAAGGTGGCCAAGAAGTTAGCCCCCACATAGATCAATCATGATTGCATTGAATAGGTTACAATGGATCGAATCATGAACACCTTGTCAAAAGATACACACCAATAGAACACATAATTCTACTGGGTTGTTAAAGCAACATAACTTCATCAAGGCAAGTGGCTCACTAGGAGCCAAATTCAATAGAATTTTTCCCACTTCATGAAATTAAGGACTTGAGGCAATGGGGACCATTGTTTCCCATGGGGGAAGGACTAATCCAAGTGGAAATTTGTGGTTATCCACCTTTTGCATCAAATCAACAAGATTAATATTTGATTTTTAATATTCATAGGTTACAAGCCCATGATTTTAACAAACCATGATATTCACCATTGTAATTACCCATAGTATTCACTATGGAATTCACCATGTTTTTTTTTTTTTAACTGTGGTTCACGGTCACTGAGTGGTGCTACATCCACGAGTAACAATATAGGAAGATCCACCCAAAGGAATCTACCCGTCAACTTATTTGGTCGGGCCTAACCCCAAGGGCGTCGAGGATATTTGACCCTGTGACCTCCCAATTGGAAAGGTACTTAGCAATGGGAAATCAACCAATTGAGCTATCCCCTAGGGCTGGAATTCACCATGTTATTTACACATGTTATTTAATAATAAAATAAATTAATTAAAGGACGTGTCAAAATAAGGAGCCACCCTAAATAATTCAAATAATGGACCTTCACCTTTGTCGAAGTGATTGAAGTCTCTCACAATCTTATTACATTTTATCATTTAATAAAAGAATTAAGATATTTTCATATTATTTCCTTTATATTATTTCATATGCACTTGTGATGTACTCTATTTTCAATATTTAATCTTGCTTCTCACATAGTATGCCTCTCAAGTGCTGAAATCCATGAATGGGTTCATTATTTTCATGCATCCCTTGTGTGCGTTGTTGGATCAACCCTCGATCATCAATTCTTGCATTTTGTTAAAGTTTTAGGTTTGTCAAATCACAAGAATGTGTAGATTTTAAGATTCACATTAAGATTAGACAAGTCACATTCCAGGTGTGTTTACTAAATTCCCTTCAATTTTGGAATTTCAAATGTACCTTGTATATAAGTGAACATTTTTTATTATAATAATTTTCTTTTCATATTTTATGAAGACGATTGGATGCTATTTTTTATTGTTGTTATATGTAAACTTAAGTTAAAAAATGCCTCTATAGTGTTAACAACAAATATATTTAATTTTAGAAATATTTGAACTTCCTTGGATTAAATATAGCAGGATTTGCAATCTTGAGGAAGTCACAAATTTTAAGGAAAAACAACCCATGCTTAGTGTGATAGAGTAAGCGAGAGACATGTATTTTATTAGGATATTCATCATCTTATCTGTGTCCATAGATTCTTGATCTTGAAAATTTCCAAGTTGGAGCCCTATAGAAACATTAACAAACTACTATGGGAATGGAGCCTCAAGGAACTAATTAAATATAGTTCAATTAGTGTCAAGTTCAAACTACTGGCACAATTTTCAAGATCCTTGGATGAGAAATATGGATTGAAAATAAAAAGAGAATTGTCATTGATGTATAAGTAAAAGAGCATTTTCATGAATATCCAAGGGATTTTCCTCAAGCTTCCTGGAAACAATTGATGGCAAAAACTCAAGAACAGAAGGAGATAAGTAAGTAGTCCTCTTTGGCAGACTCTTCATCATAACCAGAAGAAATGCTTGGATTTGTGAGAGAGAGGAGATTCCACATGGCCCATTTATTGATTATATGTATATTCAATTAATCATTAAAGGATGGTAAACCTTACTTCAAGTTTAACCCTCCTATTCCTATAAATTAGTCACTAAAATTTATGACGAATAACTTAAATGCTCAAAAATCAAATTTACAGTTCCTATTTTTTACTTGTTACTAATGTTATTCTTTGAGATTGAATTTAACTTGAAAAATGAATTTAAATATTATACAACAAACATATTCATTATAATATATAATTTCTTTGAGGTATAAACAATGTGTGGATTAGTATAATCATATAATTAAACGTTATTAAAATATCAATTAACTTTTTAAATTTTTTAATCTCATTATAATATATAACTTCTTTGAGAGTATAAACAATGTGTAGATTCGTATAATCATATGATTAAAAATGATTAAAATATCAATTAATTTTTTAAATCTTTTAATCTCAATAAGGCAATTATTATTCTTTATACTTGACTTCCACCCTCTTAACCTTTTTCAAGAAGTTTAAATCAAAATTTTAATAAAAAATAAATCTTATAAACCAATTATATTAATCTGGTTTATGTGAACTACTAACCCTAGAAAAAATGAAATAATATTTTATATAATAAATTTCAAATTAAATAAATCATGGAATTGTCCATATCGAACCAATGGGCATGACATGTGAATTGCAAATTCCTGTTGTCCGAAAATCTAAGAGAATCTGCATTAGACAAAAGTTCAGCGCTCACCAACATTGAAACTCAGCACACATAACCAACCAGCCATCACATTATCAATCTCAATCGAAATCTCTCCCTAATGTTAAATTAAATAGTATTTTCTTTTGATGAACCTATCATACTGAATCTGCTCAGAATGTTCAGCTCTGTACTTCTGACCCAAAAAAAATCTCGAAAGCTTTGATTCCAATTTCGTTAGTGGCAGTTAGTAATGATCGTGGACTGTGAACGTCTTACACTGTTCGTTGGTATCGACTGTTCTTCACTCGAATATTGTGTTTACTGTAATCTAAATTTGAACTGAAATTTCTTTTTGGGTATTAAATTGATAATTTAAAATTGATTAAATTCCCGGAAAATTCTGGAAAAATGTTTTTTCTTTTTACCAAGTAGATTTAAGTTAAATTTATGTGAAAAGTAACAAAATTATCATAAACAAATTATTATAACTAATATTTCATTCAATTAAAAAATTAAATTTCAGTGTTAAGAAAAGTAAATATCCTATAATTCTTTAACATTGAATTTAACTTGAAAAATGAATTTAAATATTATACAACAAACCTATTCATTATAACATATAATTTCTTTGAGGTATAAACAATGTGTGGACAATTATAATCATATAATTAAAAGTTATTAAAATATCAATTAATTTTTTAAATCTTTTTAATCTCATTATAATATACGACTTCTTTGAGAGTATAAACAATGTGTAGATTGGTATAATCATATAATTAAAAATTATTAAAATATCAATTAATTTTTTTAATCTTTTAATCTCAATGAGGCAATTATTATTCTTTATACTTGACTTCCACCCTCTTAACCTTTTTCACGAAATTTAAATCAAAATTTTGATAAAAATTAAATCTTATAAACCAATTATATTAATCTGGTTTATATGAACTACTAACCCTAGAAAAAATGAAATAGTATTTTATATAATAAATTTCAAATTAAACAAATCATGGAATTGTCCATATCGAACCAATGGGCATGACATGTGAATTGCAAATTCCTGTTGTCCGAAAATCTAAGAGAATCTGCATTAGACAAAAGTTCAGCGCTCACCAACATTGAAACTCAGCACACATAACCAACCAGCCATCACATTATCAATCTCAATCGAAATCTCTCCCTAATGTTAAATTAAATAGTATTTTCTTTTGATGAACCTATCATACTGAATCTGCTCAGAATGTTCAGCTCTGTACTTCTGACCCAAAAAAAATCTCGAAAGCTTTGATTCCAATTTCGTTAGTGGCAGTTAGTAATGATCGTGGACTGTGAACGTCTTACACTGTTCGTTGGTATCGACTGTTCTTCACTCGAATATTGTGTTTACTGTAATCTAAATTTGAACTGAAATTTCTTTTTGGGTATTAAATTGATAATTTAAAATTGATTAAATTCCCGGAAAATTCTGGAAAAATGTTTTTTCTTTTTACCAAGTAGATTTAAGTTAAATTTATGTGAAAGTAACAAAATTATCATAAACAAATAAAAATTGTCTGAAGGTGTATCAATTAGATTTAAGTTATATTTATGTGAAAACAAGGTAACTAATCTCTTTAATGTGAGGGGTTGTATATGCTAGTAGTTGAATTTAAGCAAGTACATTATTCAACAATGAACATATATAGTTCTTGCACATTAATAAAATGAGTTGAATTTAAGTTAGTAAATTATCTAGCTGTGAGCATATATAACCTGGCACATTAATAAATCAATAACACTGTAAATATTGGTTGCCCAAAAACCAAACTATAAAAGTACAATTTATCAAATAAATACATTATACAGAAATAAATATATACAACCCCACACATTATCAATATAAGCAAATACATTATACAACTATTCACATATATAATCTGGTGCATTAACAAATCAATAACCTTATAAATATTGGTTACCCAAAAGCCAAACAATCAACAATCTAAGTACAATTTATCAAATAAATACATTATATTTTATATATATATATATTATATATATATATATATATATAATCCCACACATTATTAATATAAACGATTACATTATCCAGCTATAAACATATATAACTTAGCGCATAACATATATAACTTAGCACATTAATAAATCAATAACACTCTAAATATTAGTTGCCCAAAAACCAAACAATCTGAATACAATTTCTCAAATAAATACATTATACAGAAATAAATATATACATTATCAGTAACACCATAAAAACAAAAGGATCTGACTATCGTTTATCCGTCCAGTGTTCGTTGATAGTGAGGTGGAAGTTCCAGACTCGGTGAGGTGGAAGCTTCACATCAACCAACCTCAGTGTTCGTTGATAGTGAGGTGGAAGCCAGAAGGGGAGACGGGCCAGAAGATTCTTCTCAGTAAAGTTTGGTTGATTTGTTCGGTTGCGCTTTGAATTATTTGAATATGACGCCTCCCTTACTTGACATAACTGTCTTTATTATACCATTCATAAATGTTATTCTGATTCTATTGTCACAAAATCATTGTCTTGGTTATGGCGCGTGTCCCTCCATTCACATGGTAAACATGGATATGATTATGAAATAATAATTTTAACTCCATCCGTTTTGAACCATTGACTTAAAACACTTATAATTCCAGGTATAATTTGAGTTAGATCTTTAGGTAGTTTCACTAGGGAATGATCATTCTCACCAAAAGAAGCAACTTTTCATGGGAAAAAGGAGAGATGATAGAACAAAGTATCCTATCAAGTTGTTGCTCAAGCAAACACTCATGGTGCATGGGAATGAGATGGTGAACTATCTTGTATAGATCCATGGACGACTTCCAACAATATCCGAAGAACCTTCAACAAGTGCTAATTTTAGAGGTGCAATGCCCTTCATGATCTGAAATGGGGAAATTAGATCGTCCACTCTAAAAGTGCAAGATTAAACTGATGGGCCACCATGAAGTTGCCTTAATGCTTCAAAACATCAAAATTAAATGATGCATAAGAACCAAATTAAAAGAAACAAACTCGATGAAAATTTGTTGATGGAATTCGTCCTTCTTGGACTACCTCTCCGGGTCCGCTTCAAAATGGGCGACCGTTCTGTTAAAAGAGCTTAAAGAGTTTCTTTACATGTGGATTTATCAACTGATCTATGCTTGCAGGCATTGCTGGACACTTGTAAAAAGAAAGTCGTCTATAATATCTTTCCATTGACTGTCTATGTTCGTGAATTGGCCCAAGGATAACCAGGAAATGCTCCAAAGAGTATCTACAGACATATCTCGAAACTTTGACCCTGAAACTTCTGTCGCTTGAAAACCGAAGCAAAATCTCCTTCTTGAAAGGCTTCTACAATAGAAAAAGACTTGAACGGCTCCAGACTGCCACTCTCCTTCTTCTCCTTTCCAAGACCTCGAAAGCCTGTCTTTAAAGAAGATCTGCTTTCAGCCGATTGCTTGGATAAGGATGGACTTCCACCTCCTTTTATACTAAAATCCCAAACTAAATTTGGAATGTTGTTTTAACAAATTCTTTGTGGTCCAATTACAAATCTCGGTGCTTGATACATTATGAATTTATTTTCAACCAACTTTATCATAATTATCAATATAGCGCAAACTATCTCCTATAGTTTTTAATTCGCCAAAACATAATTTGCAGCGCAATTTATGTGGTCTCGGTGCATTTCTATGTCTAGAAACCATATAATAAATGTCATAACGCGTATTTAGGTTTTAGTTTTCAATGTATATTGGTGGTGCAATTTGGTTGGATCGATGACAAGACTGACAGTGACGACGTACCAAAACTTGTGACATATGCCTATACCACCGTATTGTTGGGTTGCTTCCTACCTTGCCGCATCGCAGTACTTCCTCCTTCGCACCAATGGATCCGATGTGTTGACTGGGCATACATTACAAACCTGCAAAGTGGCTTCTCGATGGCTTGCAAACTGCATCCAATGTCTGGTAGTCATATTAATCTCCGCATTGTTTGTGCTGACGTAGCCATCTCTCGTGGCATACCCTTCGCATAATTGGCTTCACCGAATGGGTTGCAATGCAATCTCTTAAATCCGCTGAATGGGTTGACATAGCCACCTTGGCTCTGTCGATCTCTCACTCGCGCTACGTACCTCCGACAGTTGAGCTGGATCCCGTGCCTTTGGCTATACTTCCGTGGCATGATAACTACCCTACTATGGCCTAAGCTATTCACAATCCCCGACACTAACAAGATCTGCAACATACTTGAATTGTCACCATGGCTTGTATCTTCGTAATGCATCGAAATGCATTGATAAAAATATGTCATGCATTTGCACCTTTGAAAATGGACTCCGGAGCCATATTTGCTAACGTAGCCACATCCTGTGGCATACTAATTCCGCTCGCTGGACCTGTCACATAACCCGTGCACTGTTGTGCCACTGTGGCATCCTCCAATGGCTTCGTTGCCACTTGTGCCATGTGGAATCTGACATATCCGCTGATCATGACGTGGATTGCACTAAAATTTTGATAATGCAATATTACATATAACATTTAATAATGCCATCGACACATTTTGAATGCGTTGTAGTAACACCATTTGAAAACTTTAGCATATAGTGCTTTTTTTTAAGTGCGCCATATTAAAATGTAACACATACTATTTTCCACCAAGGTTAATATATGGGCCCTAATTGAAATACAACCTATCATGAATGTCATCTTAGGTTTTAGCACCTTAGGGTTTATACCATAGTGACATGCACCCATTTTGTAATAGATCATAGTATTAGAACCATAGGTTAGCATCTTAGGTAACATGTCCACCACATTGTAATGTTTTGAAATCATTAACATAATTTGACCCTTAACTTGCGCCAAATATAAAATGTGTCAAAACCATTAATCAACATCTATTTCTTACCATCATTCTTTTGCAAGAATCTAGAGATGAAGTTTGTGCTTTATTGAATTGCAACAAGTCACATGGCTAGTAAGGCCCTTTATGATACCTCAACTTCGACAGATGATTTCTCCAACACTGGGAGACCAAACAGAAATCTGGAGACATCACTAGAATCAGTGCATCGAACCCTTTGTCCTAGCACTAGTTTTGCAGTCAATTGTGATAGTCAAACTCTGCACACGTTGAGAACAACTTTTCCATCTAGGACCATTTTAGTTGTCAACATATGGTAAAGTTTTGAATTGACTTACAAAATCCATTTTGGATCACACCTCCCAACAGAAAGAATTTCTGGACCTCCCAATTTTTTATTACAAACATGACTTATTGTAAAAACCATCTAGAGTCTAGTTACAAACTTTGATTAGGCCTACTGTCAACAATTTACAAAATCACAGTTTATA
Organism: Pinus taeda; assembly: GCA_000404065.3. Taxonomy (NCBI): domain Eukaryota; kingdom Viridiplantae; phylum Streptophyta; class Pinopsida; order Pinales; family Pinaceae; genus Pinus; species Pinus taeda. The sequence continues at coordinate 141,578 of APFE031110845.1, forward strand.
TATATGGCATATAATCTACCCAGTTCAAATCTGGAGACTAGCGTTCCTGGGCTCCAATTGTTTTTGATGTCTCTTACTCTGTTGATGTTGATGTTGTCTCTCGGGGTAGCATTAGACATTTGTTCATCGAATTCCCTTTCAGCTTGTAATGTCGACAAACTCATTCTCCGCAGTTTGTGAGACATTGTCCTTCCTAGTAACACATCTTCTGCATTAGCTTCATACCCATTCTTTTAGTAAGATTTTCAAATTCTCCAATCTCCTAATTGCTGGAAGAATCGTTCTTCTCCAAGTCTTTTCTTAGTGAGGCCGGTGCATAAGAAGTTTCTTTAAAAGGCGAGAAAATTCCGATAGCTTCTTCTACTGATTGAGCTCTTGGAGTCATGGATAATGATGAACTGCCTTCATCATCCAGATGAAGAGAAGAGGCTTCATTTTTCCCTTTAGTAGATGAGTTGTGAACTGAAAGACTCTTTATCCTTCGACTCTTTTGCAAAACTTTATCAGGCCAGGAGGTAACTCCTCAAATGAGATTTTATTATTCATTTAGGTTCATTATTATATGCATGAGGGAGTGACTATTGAGTTTCATCTCCCGATGTCTCTCCATTTTCTCTATTATTTATTTACACTATTTACAATTGTTCACCTAATCCCTATGATTAGGTGTCAACATCCCCCCCCCCCCCCCCTTAATCTGAAGGGATGTTGGTGAGTCCAAGCATCGTTCTGAACCTTTCAAGCTTTTCTCTTCCAAGTGCTTTGGAGAAGATGTCTGCAATCTACTCATTAGTGGAACAATGGCAAAGATGGATTGTTTTGGCCTCAACATGATGTCGAATCAAATGATATTTTGTTTTTATGTGCTTCGTTCGATCATGAAACTTTGGGTTCTTTGCCAACTTTATTGCCGAGGTATTGTCAATCATGAGTGGAGTCGAATGTACTTGTTTTACCTGCAAATTTTCCAAAATTTTCTTGAGCCACACAATTTCTTTTGTTTCCTCAACAGCTGGCACATATTCTGCCTCTGTTGTGGAATCTGCTGGAACTGATTATTTGCATGATCTCTAGGACACAGCTCCTAATCCAAGACTCATAGCATAATCAGAAGTAGATACCACAGTTTCTTTGTCTCCATTGAAGTCTAAGTCAGAGTATCCAATCAAGCTGAACTCACCCACCTGTGTATACTTGAGTCCAAAGTCTTGAGTTCCCTTCAAGTACTTTAGAACTCTTTCTGCAGCAGACCAATGTGCCTCACAAGGCTTTTACATAAACCTGGAGAGGATTCCAATAGTAAACAAAATGTCTGGTCTGGTAGTAGTCAGGTAGTTGAGACTTCCTACAAGCTGTCTATACTTTGTTGCATCCTCAAATTCTTTTCCTTCAATGGATGTGAGCTTTAAGTTTTGTTCCATTGGAGTAGCCAAAGGATTGCATTAAGCCATGCCAAACCTGTTCAACAAATCTCCAATGTACTTCTTTTGAGAAACGAATATGGACTTCAGTTTTTGAGTTACTTCAATACCAAGATAGTAATGAACATAGCCCAAATCAATCATTTCAAAACCTTTTCTCAATTCCTTCTTTATGGATGCAATGTAGCTCTCATTGTTCCTTGTCATCAAAAGATCATCTACATATACCACAAGATATACAACTATTTTTCCAACTTTATTGACAAATAAAGTTGCATCATCAAGATCATAATGTTTGAAATTGAGTTTCAGAAGATGCTCAATTAGATTTTTGTACCAGGCTCACAGTGCTTCTTTAAGGCCATACAAGGATTTCACAAGTTTGCATACTTTATGTTCATGTCCTTTCATAGCAAATCCTTTAGTCTAGGAAATACAAACATTCTCTTTTAGATATCCATTCAAGAAAGCAATTTTTACATCCATTTGATGGACTTTCCATCCATTTTGAGCTGCTAGGGCAAAGAGTCAGATGGTAGCCCATTTTGCTATGGGGGAAAAAGTCTCCCCATAATCGACTCCTTCCTTTTGTGCAAAACCTTTTTCCACAAGCCTGACTTTGTGCTTGTCAAGTGAGCCATCATCTTTATACTTGTTCTTGTAGACCCACTTGCGGCCACTTGCTTTGGTTCCCAATGGAGGATCAACCAGCTTCCAAGTGTCATTATTTATGAAGGCATCATACTTCTTTTGCATTGATTCTTTCCATTCATCATGAGAAGCAACTTTTTTAAAGGAAGTTGGTTCAAAATATGTAGACAAATTCAATTCACAATCATAAGAAACATCCATATCAATAGGTGAATCAAAGTCATCTACATCACCTCCATTTTTCTGGGTTGAATTTCTAGTTCCTGTCTTTCCAACCTCATCAGGATGAACACTTTCAAGTGTCTTTGTTAGCCACTTTGGGGGACATTTCTGAGATGGTCTATGCTACTCAGTTGATTGAGTTGAGACTAAATCAAGATTGAGTCTCCCAATTCTGTCAATCACATCACTCAAAGTATCATCTGTTGTTGGAATTTCATGCAGGGGAGAGAGTGCTTCAGAAGAAGATTCCACAAGTTGATCTAGTATAGGAACCCCCCTTCAATATGTGGAATCTGATTATCAAATTCTTGAAATGATTTTAAATTTGCAAATCTATCCAAGTGATCAAGTTGTCGCTCAACAACATTATCAGTTTTGGATGATTCAAGAAATATTACATCTCTAGATACAACAAACTTTTTATTGGCTTCATCATAGAGACAGTATGCTTTGGAGGTGTTTGAATACCCTAGGAAGATACACTTATGATCTCTTGCACCAAGTTTGTTTCTATGTACCTTTGGTATCAAGGCATAACATGTGGAACCAAAGACCCTAAGATGCTTTATCGAAGGAATGTGTCCATTTCACATTTCATAAGGAGTCTTGTTTCTAATAGCATTAGATGGACATCTATTCTTTACATATACAACACATAGAACTACATCAGCCCAAAACCTCAATTTTACATTTTTGAAAAACATCATGGAGTGCACCATATTTAAGATTGTCCTATTCATTCTTTCAGCTAGTCCATTCTGTTGAGGATTATAAGGCACAGTTGTTTGATGTTTGATCCCATGTTGGTGAAGATAGTTTTCAAATTCATTTGAAGTGCATTCTTTTCCATTATCAGTGTGAATAGAGCCAATATGAGATTGTGCATCATTTTCAATCCATGTATGAAAGTTCTTGAATGTTTGAAAATCATCATATTTGTTGTTCAATAAATAAACCCAACACATTCTGTTGTAGTCATCAATAAATATCATCATATATTTATTTCCATTTGTAGAAGGAATAGGCATTGGACCACATAAATCTAAATGAATGAGTTCAATTTTTCTGTGTGCTCTGGAATGTGAATCATGAAAATACTGGTTGCTATGCTTTCCTAGAATGCAAGCATCATGTTACTTAAGTTTCCTATGAATTGTAGGCAAATGGCCAGTAACACCATTTTTCTTCAACAAGCAGAGTTTGTCATAGTTCAAGTGTCCAAATCTAGCATGCCATAATAAAATTGATGGAAATGTACCTTCATCATAATGAGAATTCTATGAGAAATTTTGTGCACAAGCAGAGGTACCCTGTAGCTTGAGAATCCTTTCTTCTTATATCCCTGTCATGACAAGTGAGTGGTCCTATGATTTTCTCACCTCAACCTTGCCATCAAACATGTGAATGGAGTGTCCTTGTTGGCTGATGTGGACCAAGGACAACTTTCTCCTTAGCTGTGGGAGATATAAAACATGATGTAGAAGAAAACATGGAAGACTAGGCAACTTAAGCCTGATTGTGCCAAGCCATGATGGCTTGAGTTTTGATTTGTCTGCAAAGTATACTGCTCCATTGACATTGTTAGTAAATTCTTCAAAAAAATCTCTTCTAAAAGTCACGTGGCAATTTTCTTCTGAATCTAGCAACCAATCATTTTTCCAAGAAGCAAGTGAAGCATTAAATAAGTTTTCATTTACTCCAATATTACAGTGCGCCACAACATAGTGAGTGGATTCAGGTGCTTTACCTTTCTCTTTGTCATTAGTTTTACCTTTGGGTTGGTTTCTTTCCTGCTCAATTATATCCCAAGGCAACTTGCATGTGGATGCATCTTGTGATCCATCTCTTTTGCAACATATGCAATGTAAATCTAACTTTTCTCCTTAAGAGTATCTACCCCCTTGCCTTTGAAATTTCTTCTTCCTCTTCCTCTTTGACCACCTCTTCCTCTGGAAGAATATTGAGCAAGATTATTCTCTCTATGTGCAAGACAAATAGCTTCTTCTGAAGACTGAGGAGATGTCTTCTTCCCAAATTCCTTCTCTCTTTCAGCAAATTGTTTCACGAGGGAGTCAAAGGCAATATCTTTGAGGCTTCCATTTGCTTTCAATGACTTAAGATAATTTGAGTAAGTGGGATAAAGTGCCTTGAGAAAAGATATCAAAGGAATGTCTAGTTCAACATTAGTGACTTTAATATTATGCATAATAGATTTTACTTTTGATGCAAGAGCAAGAGGATCATCATTTTGTAATTCAAGGTTGAACAATTTAATCACTAGTTGAACAACTTCAAGTGCAGAGTGCGAGTCATAGAGTTCCTTCAATTTTTGTAAGGCTTCAAAAGAATTTGAAAATGGCGAAATATGGTGACTCACCTCTTCATTTACCGATGTTGAAATTAATGCATAAGGCTTGTTGTTCTTATTTTCCCAAATGGTGAATTCCTTGTCTGAGGTAGATTGTTCAGGTTCTTTTTCTCCGTCTCCAACACATACTCCTTTCCACATCTCATTAAAAATGAGAGTGTGTTTAATTTTCCTTCACCATTCTGGATAGTTCTCTTTTCGAGAGAGAACTACTCCAAAAATAGATATTAGTGAATGCATTCCCAGAAAAAAATATCTGCATTTGATTTCCAAAACAAACACAACCTTTCTGGATATCTTTTGTTTAGATGGAAAATAATTCGCTATATTAATACTTTTAATGTAGCATATATTCCTCCACTCACAAATATATTATATGATGGTTTTAACATATAAACCATATAATATATATCCGAAAAAAATACCATCCAAAATTCTCATCTTATTATCACCATTCAAAAATCTCAATGAACTTTAATACTACCACCATTTTCAAAGGAGTTGAATGTGCTTCACACCATATACATTCACCATACCTCGAACTTTTGTTTGTGGAACTATAGCAGTGAATTTGCAACCAGTTTGAAAAATACCCCAACTGTCTTCGACGCTGTGACAACAGGAGCTATGGGAGTGGAGCTGAGGAAGAGGTGTAGATGAGATAGAATTTGGCAAGGATGATAGCTCCGTTTGCATAAATGGTTGAGTTCGATGGGAAATGGGAATGACCATTCAACAGTCCAATGTGATAGCATAACTATGTGATTGTATGACCCGATGTCGAGAGGGTGTATATCACAGTGGTGTCACGGTAAAAAAAAGGAATTTATATATGGTAGGGATTTATATGCAGACTTTCAAAATATTCTTATTGAAATATTAGACCACATTTGAGATCGTAAAATATAGAGAAAATGTTGTATTGTTCATCTTATGCAGCGTTTTCTTGAGTCTATGTAGCGTTTTGATATCAGATCAGCAACACAATCATTCAATGCATATAAAATAATTCATACGAACAGTCTCCAAATATTGATATAATGTAGGGTCATTTGATCTTCTACCAAACTCAGAGCGTACTAAGTCCAACACCATGCTTCAGGGAATAATACACTCAAATGCAGTCATAGTGTTATCCATAACACCAGGCTTCCAGCTGCGCAACCCTTCGAGCACATAGTTGCAACACTTCCTCGCATCACATGACCATTCCACGCAGCAACTGGCTCCAGTCTTCATAGTAGGCAAAGAAATACCTTAATGCAGTAAATCGACCCTTCAACACTCCCATTACATTTAGACTAGAGAAATCAACAATGCAGGTGTACATGATGCAAAGAAGGTGGCAATTCTACAAAAATAGGCAGAACATGAGGGAGTTACAAAGGGAGGAAAGCTAAAATTAGAACTGGATCTGATACCATGTCAGGCGAGGAGGTAACTCCTCAAATGAGATTCTATTATTCATTTAGGCTGTTCATTATTATATACATGAGGGAGTGACTATTGAGTTTCATCCCCTGATGACTCTCCATTTTATCTATTATTTATTTAAACTATTTACAGTTGTTCACCCAATCCTTATGATTAGGTGTCAAAAAACTTCAATCTCTTTCTGGAATCTTTGTTTGTCTTCCTCTAGAGATTTCACCATCTATCGCAAAGCATCATTCTCTCGTTTGAGCTGCATGGAACTCTTTTCCATTCTTGCACCAAAAAGAGCCAACTACCTTTGATACCAAAAATGATCTGAAATGTGGAAATTATATCATCCACTCTAAAAGTGTAAGATTAAATTGATGGGTGATTGTCTTCTAGACAGAGCTTGAACCATGAATGAGAAATGCAAGAGGAAAATTAAGTTTCCTCCATGCTTTAAAAAATCAGAATTACATGACGCATAAGAAGAAAATTAAAAGACATAAACTCAATAAGAATTTGTTGACGAAGTTCATCCCTCCTGGACTACGTCTCTAGGCCTGCTTTGAAATGGGAAATCGTTCTATTAAAAGAGCTTCAAGAGTTTCTTTACATGTGGATTTATAAACCGATCTATGCTCACAAGCATTGCAAGACACTTGTAGAAAGAAAGTTGTTTGTAATAACTTTCCAGTGCCTATCTCCGTTCCTGAATCGGCCCAAGGATGGCCAGGAAATGCTCCAAAGAGCATCTGCAGACAAAGGTCGAAACTCTAACCTTGAAGCTTCTGTCGCCTAAAAACTAAAGTGAAACCTCCTTCTTGAAAGGTTTCTACAGTAGAAAAAAACTGCAACACTTCTTCCTCTCCTTTCCAAGACCTCGAAAACATGTCTTTAAAGAAACTCTCCTTTCGGCTGATTGCTTGTATAAAGGATGGATTTCCACCTCCTTTTATGCTAAAATCCCAAAATAAATTTGGAATGTTTTTTAACACATTATTTGTGGTCCAATTAAAAATCTCAATGCTTGATACGTTATGAATTTAGTTTCAAAAAACTTTATCACAATTATCAATATAGCGCAAACTATCTCCTATAGTTTTTAATTGGCCAAAACATAATTTGCAGTGCAATGTGTGTGGTCTTGGTGCATTTCTATGTTTAGAAATCATATAATATATGTCATAACACATTTTTAGGTTTTAGTTTTCCTAGTATATTGGTGATGGAATTTGGTTGGACTGACGGCAAGACTTCGACGGTGACTACGTACCAAAACTCATGGCATATGCCTATACCATCATATAATTGGATTGCCTCCTACCTTTTCGCATCATAGGACTGCCTCCTTCGCACTGATGGATCCAATGTGTTGACTGAGCATACATTACAAACCTGAAAAGTGGCTTCTTGATGGCTTTCAAATTGCGTCCAATGTATGGAAATCATATTGATCTCCGCATTGTTTGTGCTGATGTAGCCATCTCTCATCACATACCCTTCACATAGTTGGCTTCAACGAATGGGCTGCCATGAAATCTCTTGAATCCGCTGAATGGGTTGACGTAGCATCTTGGCTCCATCGAGCTCTCACTCGTGCTATGTGCCTCCAGTAGTTGAGCTAGATCTCGTGCCTTTTGCTATAACTTTGTGGCATGGTAACCACCCTGCCGTGGCCTGAGTTACTTGTAATCCCCAATGCTAACCAGATCTCCAACATATTTGAATTGCCACCATGGCTTGTATCTTCGTAATGCATCAGAACGCATTGATAACAATATGCCATATACATTTGCGCCTTTGAAAATGGACTCCGCCATAGTTTCTGACGTAGCCACATCTTGTGGCATACTAACACTGCTACGTTGGACCTGTCACATAACCTGTGCGTTGTCGTGCCATTGTGCCATCCTCCAATGGATTCATTTCCACTTGCGCCATGTAGACTCCGACATATTTGCTGACCATGATGTGGATTGCACTAGAATTTTGATAATGCAATATTACATATAACCTTTAATAATGCCATCGACACATTTTGAATGCGTTGTAATAACACTATTTGAAAAATTTAGCATATAGTGTTTTTTTTACGTGCACCATATTAAAATGTGACACATACTATTTTCCACGAAGTTTAATATATGTGCCCTAATTGAAATACAACCTATCATGAATGTCATCTTAAGTTTTAGCACCTTATGGTTTATACCATAGTGACATGCGCCTATTTTTTAATACATCATAGTATTAAAACCATAGGTTAGCATCTTAGGTAACATGTGCACCACATTGTAATGTTTTGAAATCATAACATAATTTGACCCTTAACTTGCACCAAATATAAAATGTGTCAAAACCATTAATCAACATTTATTTCTTACCATCATTCTTTTGCAGGAACCTGGAGATGAAGTTTGTGCTTTATTGAACTGCAACAAGTCACATGGCCAGCATGGCCCTCTACAATACCTCAACTTCTATAGATGCTTTCTCCAACACCAGGAAACCAAACGGAAATCCAGATGCATCACCTGAATCGGTGCATTGAATCCTTCGTCGTGGCACTAGTTTCACAGTCAATTGAGATAATCAAACTCTACACAAGTCGAGAACAACTTTACCATCTAGAACATCTTGGTCATCAACATATGGTAAAGTTCTGACTTGACTTACAAAATCCATTCTGGATCACTTCAAGTATAAGTTAACTTTGATATCCCCTTATTTGAAGGCTAAATAGATGAAGATGGTTTGGAAAAATGGTTAAATTTGTTAGAGGACCAATATTTTGTGCAAAAAAATTTCGATAATGAAAAAATCGCACATGTGGTCATAAAATCCCTTTTCCATGTCAATGATTGTTGGATAAGTTATTCGGAGAACCATAGTTAAGATGAGTCTGCAATATTCAAGGTAGGACCCACTTGGGAAGCTTTTATTGATGTCCTTAAGGAGTTCTACCATGTGGGGTACTATGATGACCAATACTTGAAATGTACAACTCTATGACAAGAGAGAGACTAAATAGTGATAGAGCACACCGATATTTTCTAGAGCTTGCACTCAAAGTTGGGTATCAAAAACTTCAAGTACACTTGGTTTTGAAGTAGAAGTACTATAGTGGCCTACACATGTACATCCAAACATATATGGATTTCTTGAACATCTTCTCATTGGGAGCCATTTATCAATACAACTCATATAAAAAGGGATAAACATAGTTACCAATCAAACAAGAACTATTACCTCAAAACGGGTACTCGAGCTTGTTGGGCACCTAATCGTCTAAGGGTTGGTGTTGAAACTGAACAACCAAAGGGAGTCCAAGGGACCACTTGAAATATGAATGATCTAAAGATGAGATCTTAAAGAATTATTAAGGTATTACATACTCATGTGCATGGATTTGCCTACGTTACTTTGTGCAATGGATCGATAAGATTGCGAAATACATAGACAATGAAGCAGTTAAAGAATGCCCACGGGGCTTTGGATTGACGGTGAATGGGTGCGCTGTTAAGGCACTCCTTGCGATAGGTCACCGGTTCAAATCCCCCGTGGGTACTTAGGTTAGTCTTAACGTAGGAAAAAAAAAAAACATAATAGACAACACACATAAACACAACAGTTTAATAAGGAGTTCACCCAACACTCCTGGGCTACATCTCCTAGTCCAGCCTTCAGTGGTGACCACTCTATTATGTCCTCCAAAAAATAGAGTTTTACAAAAGTATGAGCTCAATTTGAGTCTCAACAGACAACAGTTACAATAGCAAGAGTTTTGCTTGAACCCCTCAAGCTTCTCTAAGTACGCAAACTCCCTCTATCACTCTCTATCTTTGTCTTTGCTCTGTCTCAACACTGTCTGTCTGTTTTCTATCAATCTGTGGCTTTAAACCCAATCAGCGATTCCTATTCATTTCCTCTTCTCGGGTTCTCTGGCTTCCCAACCTCTATCCACTTAGATCCCCCTTTGAGCATTAGCAATCATTGCTAAACACTTTCAGGGATAGTGGCCACCTGTTCTGTAATAGAATGGGTCATCGGGCCTTTGAAACCCCATAATTGGTCATTTTTCATTTACACAAAGAAATGCTGCAAAACTATGAAAATCTACCAAAACACTGCTCACTAGACTTCAAATTTTCATAATTTCGCACTATATCCCTATCGAGTCTGCCTTTATATTACCATCACATCTCCACCATAAATCTGGGACATCCAGATCCAATGGCTATGGTTCATTTCGAGTGGCCCTTAACCACCCAAAAAGAGTGGTTTTCTCTCTCCATAGCCTGGACATGTGGCAGCCAGCATACGGGCTTAGGTGGAGCTGAACCCAAACCACTTACCACCTATGTTCCTCCCGAAATCCCGCTGGTTTCCTTTGTATTAAAAAAATACATTAAACATTGAAAAACCCCGAAGAATGGCTTTATCGGACTCAAAATCAAATATAACAACATTAAGAAACCCTTTTGGGTCCGATTTCATTACACTGAAGCATTTTCTTTTGTTTTTTGTCTATTTATGAAAATGCAATTTACAAAGGAAAACCATGTTTTTCGGATCTCAAAATATATTGATTATCGTTTATAATTTGATCGAGTCTGGCTATCTCGAGTTGTGTATATCGGCCCTACTTCATTGTAATACTCTAATGTGATGTTGCGATGCGATTTATCGCAATCGTACATTGCACATACCCCTGGGTCGTTTGCAAGCATTCCATTGTATTTGTTGATTGTGATATCACACATTAACATGGGTTGTCGATCTGTGTGCTTGATCGACGGTCCTCATTGACTAGCGCTGATCGCGATCACAACTATCATGTGGTTGTTGTTGATAGACTGCCTTTGCCACCGCCAATTGCGATTCATCGATCGGATCTGGACCATTGATTAGCTAGATCTGATGACTCTAATCCAAAGTTTCTTTGAACATCGATAATCTTGTTTTTCAATGTTTTCTCTATGTTTTTGCCTCTTGATAGTGTTATTTGACTTTTTCCCAAAATTCTTCTTTTGCAATAGTTTTAAATACTTGAAGACTTAGAGGGTTTTCTAGGATCCATTTGGATCACTCCTTCCCACTGAAAAGGCTTTTGGGCCACCAAAAGTTGGTTTTTAAGCATCAATCAAGTGAGGATAGAGCTTCCTCACGTGTCCAATTTCTATCCATCTTGCACTGCTTGGTTTTGAACCTTTGAGTCCAATTATCAGGTACTCAACATCCCCACTGCACATAGTTCTCACCTTCTTGTCTAGAACTGTATCTTCCTGCAACTCATTGAGATATTCAGGCAATAGATCATCAATATAAGACAACTGACTTTTCTCTTCAGGATCTTCAATCAATGAAGGTTCAAACAGTCTCAAGTTCTCTACATTAACTATTGAATAGATGTGCATGTAAACTGGAAAATCAAGGCGAAAAGCATTCTCACTAATTTTCTCAAGTATCTTGAAAGGCCCATACCTTATTGGCTTCAACTTCTTTCCTTCACCTTGCATTTTGTCTTTGCTGATGTACAACCAATATTGATCACCAACTTGGAAGCTATACTCAATTTGATGCTTATCATGCCTTGCCTTGTAGTTGGCCTGGCTTCTATCTAGCTATTCTTGCACTACCTGGTGAATTTCTTATATTTGTTCAATGGACTTGGTTTCTTTGTCCACATCATTGTGTCCATCAACTGGTATGCCTCTACTAAAGAAAAAATCCAAGGGAGACCTTGGAGTAAAACCAAAACAAGTCTTAAAAGGAGATCTGTGTGTAGAAGAATGTTTAGCACGATTGTAAGCATGTTGCACATAATATAAATGTTCATCCCAAAGCTTGGGATGCTTGCTGCAATAACCCCTGAGCAATTGGATCACTGTCATGTTGAGTACCTTTGTTTGGCCATCTGTTTGTGGATGAAAGGTTGTGCTCTTATTTAGTCTGGTGTCCATTAGTTCTCACAGACTTGACCAAAACTTCCAAACAAATCGGGAATCTCGATCAAATACAATGGAAGTGGGTAATCCAAAATGAATCCATACATGTTGAAAGAAAAACTTTGCTGTTTGTTCAGCTGTAATCTGCTTGTTGCAAGGTATTAAAATACACATTTTGATTAACCTGTCTACAATAACATATAAATAATCATGACCTTTTCTATATTTTGGCAATCCCCAACAAATTCCATGGAAACACTTTCCCAAGGATGAGAAGGAACTGGAAGTGGAGTGTACAAGCCTATTTTTCTATTGTTGGGCTCACTTTTAGCACACATGGTACACCCTTTAATATATCTAGAAACTATTTCATGCATTCTTATCCAATAACATAATCTTTGCAGCGGTGCAACTATTTTACTTACACCAAAATGACATGATATTAGAGAAGTGTGTGCTTCTCGGATTATGTTAACTCTTTTAGTTTGAGGAATGCATAACTTTTATTTTTGATAGTGTACTAACCAGATGTAAGTTAAAATAATTAATATTCAATGTATTATTGATTCATTAATGTACCCCATAAAGCTATCATAAATAAAACTTTTTTGATAGTGTACTAACCAGATTTAAATCAAATTTATGTGAAAATAAAGCAACTAATATTTACTGTGTTATTGATTCATTAATGTGGGCCGTCTATGCCCGCTATTGGATTTAAGCAAGTACATTATGTAGCAGTTAACATATATAGCCTTCGCACATTAATAAAATAAGTTGGATTTAAGCAAGTACATTATCCAACATGAGCATATATAGCCCCCTCATATTAATAAATAAATAATAAGGTAAATATTGGTTGCCCAAAAACGAAACTGTCTAAATACAATTTATCATATAAGTACATTATCCAACAATAAATATATACAACCCCACACATTATCAATAACACAGTAAATATTGATTATCGAAAATAGAACGATCTAACTACTCTTTATCCCAAGCACTGTTTGTTGATAGTGAGGTGGAAGTTTCAGCCTCGATGACCACATAAAGATTCACATCAAGCATTAGAGTGAAGGTGACACAAGGTTCCTATTAGTAAAATTTGGTTGATCTATGTGGATGATTGTCTCCTTCGCTAGAATTTAATGTTTCCATTCTCGACAAGCTTGCATGATGGAATAAATATCTTTATCATAGGTGGAGTATTTCTAAATTGTATCAGAGAGTGCCTCACTCTGATAGGCCATTGGATGCCCTTTTTGGGTGACAAATGCACCAATGGTGTAGTCAAAGGCATATGTCTCAATTTAAAATGGTTGTTACAGGTCTAGCATTATGAGTACTCATGTAAAGCAAAGGAGATGCTTCAACTCAACAAACAACTTATGCTGGGAATTAGACAAAAAAAAACTTTGTTTTCGCTCTACCCTTAGTTACTTGATTCAAAGGCAGAGTGATATGAAAGAATCCCAACATGAACCTTCGATAGAAACTATCAAGGTCCAAAAAGTTGTAAAGCTTTGTTAGAGTGGCCAGTGTTTGCCAATATTGAATGAGTTGGACCTTATCTAGATCCACATGCACACCTTTCTCATCAATGATGTAACCCAAATATTGGACCTGGTTCATGCCAAAGGTGAATTTCTCCAAGTTGGCACATAGTTTGTGTTGCTGTAGGGTTTGAAGGACCTACCGAATATGTTGCAAGTTCTCTTCCCAAATCTTTCTGAAAATGAGGATGTCATCCAAATATAAAACCATGAACAAGTTGGTGAAGGGCCACAATATGTCATCCATTAACCTCATAAAAGTTTCAGGGACATTTGTCAACTCAAAGGGTATGATCAACCACTAAAAAATCCCTCCATGGATTTGAGGTGGTCTTCCATACATCTGTGGGTTTTATTGGAACCTAGTGATAGAAAAAATTCAAATCAATCTTGATGATATACTTGAATCCCTTGAGCTAATCAAGAAGGTCATCGATCCATGGGATTGGATACATGTTCTTGACAATGATTTTATTTAGTGCCCAGTAATCAATGTGGAGTCTCTAAGTACCATCCTTCTTCTATATGAGTACAATTGGGATCCCATAAGGTGACGAACTTTGTTGGATGTGCCCTTTTTGTAGCTACTCCTAGATCTGCCACTTGATTTCTTCATTTTCTAGAAGAGAGCAGTGGTATATCAAGCCATTAGGTAGAGGTGCTCTGAGAGTTAGATTGATCGAGTGCTTAACCTGATAGTGCAAAGGTACCGTTGTGGGTGAGGAGAAGATGTCCTTGTATTCTTCCACCTGCTTCTGCTGTGTTGAAGAACTCTTCCAAGGGGCCATGGATGTGTCCATAATCTTCCCCTTACCTTGAGAGTGATAGAAAGAAAATAAATTTCTTAGTTTGGGAGATGATCTTACTGCATTTCTTAGTAAAGATCAAAGAAATGACAATAGGCGGGGCTACCTCTAGTATCCTATATAGCTTACTACCCAAAGTAATAATAACAGTGTGAAGCCTAAACTCATACACAACATGACGCTTCCACAAGTATGGTTGGCCTAATAATACATCACAAACTTCAAGGGAGCAACATCATACAACAACTCATCTATGAAGGGCTTAATGCTGTAGGGGAGGCGACACTAGTAGTTGACATGAACATCTCGCCCTTGGTGGATCCATTTGATGGTGTATGACTACAATTGTGGTTTTGTTGGTAGGCCCAATCACTTCACGACCTCAGTTGAGATGAGGTTCTTTTGACTTTTGTTGTTGACAATGAATTGTAGTACCGAACCTTTCACCCACATCTATGAGTGGAAGAAACACTCATCCTCCTCCAGATATTTGAGCTCAATATTTTTGACTTTGGTGGTGGAAATGGTGGCACTAGGTTCTGCATAATTAATCAACTTCCCCTTGTCATTCCCCTTATCAGTTTTTGGCTCACAGTCGGAACATGCATCTGATTTTGAAGCTTTTAGCTCAGGCACCAGTGACTGCTTAGCGCGACACTCATTTTTGTTTAGGGTGGGGCTCTTGTGGATCCCACACCACTTTCTGGTGTCCTTCTTCATCTTTATGGTGCTATTCTTTGCTTGTGGCTTTGATGGGCTATCCTAGGTCACTCCACCTTGGCTTTGTCCTTTTTTCTCTAGTTTGGAGGTGCCTTTTCCCTGCTTTAGATTCACAGATCCAAAGTCCCACTTCTTCTGTTTAAACTTATGCTTGATCTTCACAACATATCAGTACATTGCGCCAAGCAAAGAGATGTCCAACAACTCCATTTCCTTTTAGATGTATTTGTGCAGACAACCATGGTAATTGAGTCTCAGATACCACTCATAATCCTTGATACTCAAATTTGTGCATAGGGTATGGAAAATGTTTGTGAACTCTAACACATTTTGGTCCCTTCCCTACCATAGTGATGTCCACTTTATGTACTTATCTTCATAGCTTCTCATAGGGTAATATTGTTCCTTGACGACATCTCAGAAATAATTCCAAGAGGGTATGACTGAAAAAGGTGAGGATTTCTTCGAGTAATATTTTGAAAGGATATCCTGCTCCCTCATCTGTTGAAATATGGCAACAAGAATATTCCAATTTAATTTGTCCTTGAATTAAATTGTGAATTAAAATCGAATTTAGTTTTAACAGCTACTTGGAAATAATTAATTAATTTATTTTAAATTAATTAGTTGGAGAAATTCAAGTTAGAAGTCTTTCTAAAGTCATGCAAGAGTGATCCCTTAAATTAAGGAGATAAGATTGTGTTATATTTGAGTTGTAATTAGTTAACTCAATTTATTGAGTTAAGTCTAGTTAAATTAGTTCCAAACTGTTTGATGAACTAAGAGTGAGTTAACAGTCACTTGATGCATTAATGCACTCAACTAGTGCTACTCCAGTTAATTGAAGATTCCCTCATTAGAAACTCATGCATGTCTATTCTGAGAAAGACCTAGTTGAGATTAATGTTCAAGGATAGTGTACTATCAGTTGCATGTGTTTTCTCATGGAGAAAACTCATGCATGCAGTCAAGGATTCATCCTTGAGGATTGTGCAGTTTTGAAGGGTTTTCCACTTGGTAGTAGGCAAATCATCCAAAAGGAACAATGCAAGGAAATAGGAGCTTGGAGGGCAGAGAGGAAGGCTGGAGAGAAGCCAAGATTTCCTGTGAGCATCTGTGAGGATTGTACTGAGAGTTGGCTAGCTGTGAGAGCTAAGGCTTTGTATAGTTCCTATGTATTTCCACCCTGTATGATAATACAATAGTGTGGGGTTTTTTATCTGAGGATTTCCCCAAAAGTATTTTCATGTGTATTGTGCCATTGATTCTTCTTTTTCTACTTATATTGTTTAGCTCGATCTTTAAGCTTCTGCAAATTGATAATAGAAGTAGGTTATAGTTTCTGCTTTGATTTATATTGCATTATCGGGTTAATCTATCACAGATTTTCTACATCATATTTATTTTCTTTCACCATGGGAGGCCATCGAGGTCGACGAAGTTGGTCTTACAAGAGTTTAACTAGTTCAAGTCCCAACTTCTTATACCTTGACCTCGTTGGAAACATGCAAAAAAAAAATAAAGAAAGAGCAGATTGTTTGGATACTAGTGATCCAAAATTATGTAGGAACGAAATAAAAACAGATTCAGACCAAAATACAAAGATACAACAAAACAAAATTTCAATTAATAAATGGAAACTACTGAAAGTTGTTTACATACATAAGAGAACAAACTAGTTCAAGTAATGGTAGCTTATCTCTAAGAAGAGATGCACCGACTACATACCTTCTGAACTATGTTATAATGAGGCTCAGAGACCTTTTAATTATTGAGAAACAATGGAAAACCATAAACATATGAAACCTAACCCTAGGAGATGAAGCAACAAAACTGTTGGGATTAGTTGGAAGGCGAACTTCCCGAGGTTGTAATTTGGGCATATGATCTCCATTTGACGTGCAAGATACGTTGTTAGAAAGATCTTTCTGAGAATATTTATTTATTTATTTATTTTCTGCATAGGGTTTCGGACTATGAGTTTTTGTCCAAAAAATGTCATTTTGGGCCTCAAAATGGCTCCAGAAGGTCAAGACCTAAAAAACTGTAAAAATTAGAAACTTGTGCTAGAATTAAAGAAACTAAAAGGAAACAATGTTGGTGGTCCAAGTGGAATAGGCGGGTGGCTATCAATATCCACTTGGATCAGGTGCTTACTTATTGAACTACCCTAAATTTTTAAATAATTATTTCCAATTCTTCTAGAAATCCCAGCATAAGTCATGCTTAACAGTAATTAAAATTGCACAGGAAGTAGGCCATGTATAACCTCATAACATATATATTGCTTATCACAAGTGCACACCCCCATAAAGCCTTGTTGCTGACCAATTTTTTATGAGTGTAGCCTTACCCAACACACAGACACATATAGAGAGAGAGCTAGATGGATGACCCTCATTTTTAATGAGGGTTGGATGATTTCCATTTTAATAAGTGTTGTTTCAAATGATATTTTTAAATATAAATTAATTGTTTTGAAATAAAGTAGTTAAATTATTCTACCTAGGTTGTGAGGGGCAACTCAATTGGTGATTGAGGTAATGTGAAATCTATGAAAATTGAGAGATCAAGGTTCAAATCTCCCTGGTTGTGACTTTTAAATATGGTTCTATAAACAAAACCACCAACCATATGATTTTCCTTGAATAACAATGATGAGTAACATTTGCACATAATAACTAGTGATAACTATCTCCACTTAATTATGATAGATTTTCTCACTATGTAAACAATTTGTAAATTCGTATAATCATATAATTAAAAGTTATTAAAACATAAATTAATTTTTTTAATCTCAATAAAGCAATTATTATTCCTTATACTTGACTTCCACCCTCTTTACCTTTTTCATGAAATTTAAGTCAAAATTTTAATAAAAAATAAATCATATAAACCAATTATATTTATATGGTTTATATGAACTACTAACCCTAGAAAAAATGAATCTTATTTTATATAATAAATTTCAAATTAAATAAATCATGGAATTGTCCATATTTCATATCTCACCAATGGGCATGACATGTGAATTACAAATTTCTGTTGTCCGAAAAGCTACGAGAATCTGCAACAGACATAAGTTCAGCGCTCACCAACATTGAAACTCAGCACACATAAGCAACCAACCATCACATTATCAATCTCAATCGACACCTCTCCATAATGTTAAATTAAATAGTATTTTCTTTTGATGAACCTATCATACACTGAATCAGAATGTTTAGATCTGTACTTTGACTCAAAAACAAAATCCCGAAGCTTTGATCCAATTCCGTTAGTAATGATCGTGAACTGTGAACGTCTTACACTGTTCGTTGGTATCGACTGTTCTGCACTCGAATCTTCCTATTTTCAGTGAATTTTGTGTTTACTGTAATCTAAATTTGAACAGGTTTTTTTGGGTTTTAAATTGATGATTTAAAATTGATTAAATCCCGGAAATATTCTGGAAAACTGTTTTCCGGCAAAGTGGTCGTAAATAAAAATCAGTGTACCAACCAGATTAAAGTGAAAGATAACTAATAATTTAAACAAAACTAATATTTATTGTGTTATTGACTCATTAATGTGCAGTATAAAGTTATTATAAATAATAAAAAAAAATTGCATTTAAATTTAATTTATGTGAACTAATCACATTTAAATTGAATTTATGTTAAAATAAGGCAATCAATATTTACTATGTTATTGACTCATTAATATGAAATTGTCCATACTTACAGTTGAATTTAAGTAAGTACATGATGTAACAATAAATTAAATTTAAGCAAATACATTATCTAATAACAATGAACATATATAATACCCACCCACACACTAATAAATCAATAATTGATTACCCAAAACCAAATCAACAACCCCACATTATCCGTACAACAGTAAATATTAATTAAAAAAAACTATATAATTACTGACTACCTTTTATGGCGGTTCCTATTTGTGAAACTATAGGATATTTAATGCCCCCTGACATGGGGGCTTTATAACCGCATATAACAAGCCGCGCGTGTTTTTTTCTCTCTCATCACCGCGGAGTGTTATGTGGGGTTATAAAGCCCCCATGTCAGAGGCATTAAATATCCTATGGTCGCACATTTAGGAACTGCCACCTTTTATCCCATTATCAATAACACAGTAAATATTAATTAAAAAAAACGATCTGACCACCTGACTACCGTTTTTCCCATGCGGTGTTCGTTGATAGAGAGGTGGAAGTTTCAGCCTCGGTGACCACGTGAAGCTTCACATCAAGCGTTAGAGTGAAGGAGACACGGGTCTGAAAAGTATAGTCACGGCCAGAAGTTTCCTGCCAGTGTAAAGTTTGGTTGATTTGTTACGTTGGGTTTTGAATTATTTCAACCTCATATACTGTGCGACTGCCTCCCCTGCTTAACCTAACTGTCTTTACTGTACTATTCAGATTCTTCTGTCACAAACAATTCGTTGTCTTTGTTATGGCGCGTATCGCTCCATTCACATGGTAAATATGGATATGATAATAAAATAATAATTTTAACTCCATCAGTTTCACATGGTAAATATGGATATGATAATGAAATAATAATTTTAACTTCATCAGTTTTGAACCATTGGCTTAAAACACTGTATTGTTGAAACATTAATTTCCAACTGCCCGCGTTAATTCTGGAAAACCACTTCACAAAACCACTTCAGAAAACGACAAATTATTTCGCACCGCTTTTGGTAAAAGGTTGTTTTTCTCAGAGGGCCTCCGAACACCTCGACTAGCTGCCACGGGTCCAGTGTACCGACACAAAACCACCCACTCCCCGGGTTCGATTGTATTGTTAGAGGTTGGTGTGCGAATTGCTTCGGATCAGGTCAACGGACAATCATCTTCAACAACCTGCTAGAAAGTTAATTTTACTTTTACCGCATGTTTTATTTAATGTATTTAATGAATGTGTCATTGACTTAGGTAAAAAACTTTATGTTTTCATACGGCATGTATGGGCGCGAATTAAAGAGTGGTATGGGCAAGTCAACACCATTTTTTTTAATGCATTTCGTATATGTTTTGTGTGTGTTGACATTTTGTAAATTGCACACAGGATGTGAAGTAGAGGGCTTGCAGCAGCAGAAAAGCACAGGGGAAACACAGCAGTGTAAAAGACTCCCGACAGTGAATGAAATTTAGGATTCCTTCTTACAGGTGTTTGTATTGTTTTATTGAAACTAATGACAAGGCAATTTTTTTTATTTGAATATGAAATGTAAAATCCTCAGCGTTTCGAATGTAATGAAGAATTTCACATAGAGGTGAATGTAAAAGAATTTCTTTTACAGCAATAAACTTAGGTAAGAATTTTTATTCTACAGCAGTAAATGTAAAAGCCATTTTTACAGCAATAAATGTGAATGTAGATTTTACAAAGCAGTGTAAAAATCATTTGTAAAAGAGGCAGGGTAACTTTGTTTTTGGTGAAAGCTCTTGGTAAATCCCTCTCAGAAAGAGGAAGAAATATGTATCAGTGTTTTTATTAATGAATATAAAGGTTTTATTGGTGAGAAAAACATCTGTTCTTAGAAATTTATTTTGCTTCCCTGTGCAAAAGATCCTGAGCAGAAAAACAGAGCATTGCTCTGTAATCAGTCAATTGTTTGTTTTTGGGATTTTACCAGAAAAATCCCCAATAGTGGTATCAGAGCTAATCCAGGCTCTTTGAAGGTGTAAAGAAGCTGAAGGAAGGTTCATTTTGTTTTGAAGGTGTAAAGAAGATGAAGGAAGGTTCATTTTGTTGCAGCAGCTTCTCCAGCAGGGTGGAGACACAGTTAAAAAAAAGAATTTAGGTATTCCTCAAAGTTTTTTGTGTGTTATTGCTGAAGAAATAGTCAGTATTTAAAATACACAGTCAAGGATTTAGTAGCATAGTTAAAGAGTGTTAGAATGGCCAGCACCATCACCAGCATGGGTATGTTTAATCCTCAATTCCCACAGTTCAATGGGAAAAACTATGACTATTGGGCAATAACCATGAAAGCCCTGTTTGCTTGTCAAGATTTATGGGAATTAGTTCAAGATGGTTTTGAAGAACCAGCAGATGAAAATGAGTTTAATAGATTAACTCAGGCAGAGAAAGATCTATTAAAGAGCAGTAGGAAGAAGGATTCAAAAACCTTTGTATTTTTGTATCAAGCAGTTGACCATAGTGTGTTTCCAAGGATAGCAGCAGCTAAGACATCCAAAGAAGCATGGAAAACCCTCAAGAAAGCCTATCAAGGCATGGAGAAAGTAAAGATAGCAAAACTACAGTTGCTGAGGAGAGATTTTGAGAATCTGAACATGAAAGAGTCAGACAATATTGATTCATTCTTCACACATGTGATTGGATTGGTCGCCCATATGAGGACTCATGGAGAAGTTCTTGAAGAAGGGAGGATTGTGGAGAAACTATTGAGAGTCCTACCCTCAAAGTTTGATGTGATTGTCACCACCATAGAAGAGACAAACGATCTCTCAAACTTTTCAGTTGATGAACTCCATGCATCACTGATAACACATGAGCAGAGGTTGAGTAGAAATGAAAACTCATCTCTAGAGCAAGCCTTCAAGACCCAGATGTCCTTTGGAAGAGGAAGAGGTCAAGACAGAGGAAACAAGAGAGGAAGAGGCAGAAGCCAAAACAGAGGTGGAAGGAACAGCCCAGCAAATACTCAAGGAAGGGGCAGCAATCCAAATCAGAACCAAGGCCAAGGCAGCAACCAATAAAGAGGACAACATCATGCTCAAGGACAAAGGTATGAAAAATCCAATGTCCAATGTTATTATTGTAAAAAATATGGGCATTATGCCAATGAATGTAGGAATAAACATCATGATATGTGTAATAGTTCTAGTGCAAATGTCACTAGAGAAAATATCAGTCAAAATAATGTGTTGTTAGCTTGTAACATGGTTGAAACAAACAGTGAAGACTTATGGTTTTTAGACTCAGGTTGCAGCAACCATATGACAGGAAACATATCCCTGTTTTCCAACTTAGATCAAAATGTGAAATCAGAAGTCACACTTGGGACTGATAGCAAAATTTCTGTTATGGGAAAAGGAGAGGTAAAAATATTTACAAAGAAGGGTGAAAAGAAAACCATAGCAGATGTCTACTATGTCCCTGGAATGAGGTGTAACCTCTTGAGCATCGGACAACTTGTCCATAAGGGGTACGATGTTTTCTTTAAGAATGATGTATGCACCATCATGGGTATAACACCCAGCAAAATATGTATTGTTGAAGTGAAGATGACAAGGAACAGGATGTTCCTTCTCAGAATAAGGGCAGATTTGAAAAACAAAGAAGTGATTGCAGCAGTTACCCAAGAGGCTTTCCAAAGTGTGCCAAAGGATGAAAATTGGTTGTGGCACTTGAGATTTGGACATCTCAACTTTGGAGGTCTTAATTTGTTGAGCAGAAAAGGAATGGTAAGAGGATTACCATTGATAGAGAAACCAGACAGCATTTGTGAATGTTGCATATTGGGGAAACAACACAGGGAAAGTTTTCCATCAGGGAAAAGCATAAGGGCAAAGGCACCCTTAGAGATTGTCCACTCAGATGTATGTGGACCGATGCAAACTCCATCATTAGCAGGCAGCCAATATTTTCTAACATTCATTGATGATTTTACCAGAAAGACTTGGGTTTATTTTCTAAAGAACAAAAGTGAAGTGTTTGAGAAATTCCGAAATTTCAAGGCACTTGTGGAGAACCAAAGCGGGCTGCACATCAAAGTCTTGAGAACTGAGAGAGGAGGTGAGTATATCTCCAAGGAATTCCTACGGTTTTGTAGAGAAAATGGAATTCATAAGCAATTCACAGCTAGGTACACCCCACAACAAAATGGAGTTGCTGAAAGGAAGAACATGACCATCATGGATATGGCGAGGAGCATGTTGAAGGCAAAGCATTTGCCAAATGATTATTGGGCTGAAGCTGTAAATTGTGCAACATATATTTTGAACAGGTGTCCTACAAAAGCAGTGATGAATAGAGTGCCAGAAGAAGCATGGAGTGGGAGAAAGCAAGGAGTCACCCACATGAGAGTTTTGGATGTGTGGCCTATGCACACATTCCAGATCAGCTAAGGAGGAAGTTGGACAACAAAGGGGAGAAATGTATTTTCATTGGATACAGTGAGGAATCCAAGGCCTACCGATTGTATATCCCATCCACCAAGAAGTTTTTTATCAGCAGAGATGTTCAATTCATTGAAGAGGAAGCTTGGGATGGAAGCATAGAGAAAACAGTGAATGTTAAAAACTGTTTGTCTCATGATGAAGATGATGAGGAGGTGGCTGAAATGCATCCCCAAACAGCAGTGCCAACACAAGGACAGCAAGGAACACCATTGAGGATAAATGAGAGTGCTTCTCCAAGCACACCACAAGGAGGAAATTCAAGTGCATCTTCAAGCACTTGCACACCAAGTGAAAGAGGTAAGAAGTTTAGAAATTTGAGTGACATTTACAATGAAGGAATGAATTCCTTATTTGCATTGTATTGTCATGTTGATGATCCTATTCATTTCGAGGAAGCAATCAAAGATAAGAAATGGATAGAAGCTATGGATGAGGAGATGAATGCCATAGAGAGAAACAAAACATGGGATTTGGTTGAGCTACCAAAAGGTAAAGAAGTCATTGGAGTCAAATGGGTTTATAAGACCAAAAGCAATGCTGAAGGCAAGATAGAAAGACACAAGGCAAGGCTGGTTGTCAAAGGGTACAAGCAGCAGTATGGGAGAGATTATGAGGAGACTTTTGCACCGGTTGCAAGAATGGAAACCGTGAAAGCAGTGCTGTCCATAGCAGCACAAAACAAATGGAAAGTCTACCAAATGGACGTGAAGTCAGCATTCCTAAATGGAGTGTTAAAGGAAGAGGTTTATGTTGAACAGCCTCTAGGCTATGAGAAGAGAGGTGAAGAGCACAAAGTGTGCAAATTGAAGAAAGCTCTTTATGGGCTGAAGCAAGCGCCAAGAGCATGGTACAGTAGGATAGATTCCTATCTACTGGAGAATGGATTTGACAAATGTGAGGGAGAACCCACAGTCTACATCAAAGAAAAAGATGGTAAATTGCTGATTGTTGTGTTATATGTTGATGATGTGATTTTTACAGGTAATGATGACTACCTCATTGAAAATTTCAAAGTAGTCATGAAAGAGGAATTTGAAATGGCTGACATGGGTTTGCTGAGATACTTCTTAAGAATAGAAGTAGATCAAAATGAAAATGGAATTTTCATCTCACAAGCAAAATATGTAAATGAAGTGTTGGGCAGATTTAATATGCAAGAGTGCAAGGCACCAATCACTCCCACAGTAATGGGATTAAAACTCAGCAAAGAGGACAGCAGCAAGGATTTTGATCCTAGTTTGTACAAGAGCATAGTTGGTAGCCTTATGTATTTAACTACAACTAGACCTGACATAATGTTTGCTGTTAGTTTGATTTCCAGATTCATGGAGAGGCCAAAAGAGGCACATTGGCAAGCAGCAAAGAGAATTCTGAGGTATGTCAAAGGTACTAAAAAGTTTGGCATCTTATACAATGTCTCAGAACACTCAGATTTAGTTGGATACACTGATAGTGATTGGGCTGGAAGTGTAGATGATCGGAAAAGCACTTCTGGTTATGTCTTTCACATGGGTTCAGGAGCCATTTCATGGGCTTCTAAGAAGCAGTCCATTGTAGCATTGTCTACAGCAGAGGCTGAATATGTGGCAGCTACAACAACAGCATGTCAAGCAGTTTGGATGAGAAGGACGTTGAGGAGCTTATGCCAAGAGCAGGCAAAAGCAACAGTGATTTTTTGTGACAATAGCTCAGCTATTTCATTATCAAAGAATTCAGTGTTTCATAAGAGAACGAAACACATTGACACAAGATTTCATTACATCAGGGAATTGGTGAGCAATGGAGAAATTTCCTTAGAACATTGCAGGACTCAGGAACAGGTTGTAGACATTTTGACAAAGCCACTGGATCAAAAAAGCTTTGAGTTTTTGAGAAAATGTTTGGGTATGACTGAATGCCCAGCAGTTGAAATTAAAAGGGGAGTGTTGAAATATTAATTTCCAACTACCCACATTAACTCTGGAAAACCACTTCACGAAACCACTTCAGAAAACGACAAATTATTTTGCACCGCTTTTGGTAAAAAGTTGTTTTTGTCAGAGGGCCTCCGAACACCCCGACTAGCTGCCACGCATCCAGTGTACAGACACAAAACCACCCACTCCCCGGAAGCTAAAGTTTGATTGTTTTGTGAGAGGTTGGTGTGCGAATTGGGTCGGATCAGGTCAACGGACAATCATCTTCAACAACCTGCCAGAAAGTTAATTTTACTTTTACCGCACGTTTTATTTAATGTATTTAATGAATGTGTCATTGACTTACGTAAAAAAACTTTATGTTTTCATACGACATGTATGGGCGCGAATTAAAGAGTGGTATGGGCAAGTCAACACCATTTTTTTTAATGCATTTGGTATATGTTTTGTGTGTGTTGACATTTTGTAAATTGCACACGGGATGTGAAGTAGAGGGCTCGCAGCAACAGAAAAGCACAGGGGAAACACAGCAGTGTAAAAGACTCCCGACAGTGAATGAAATTTAGGATTCCTTCTTACAGGTGTTTGTATTGTTTTGTTGAAACGAATGAGAAAGCAATTTTTTTTATTTGAATATGAAATGTAAAATCCCCAGCATTTTCGAATGTAATGAAGAATTTCACATAGAAGTGAATGTAAAAGAATTTCTTTTACAGTAGTAAACTTATGTAAGAATTTTTATTCTACAACAGTAAATGTAAAAGCCATTTTTACAGCAGTAAATGTGAATGTAGATTTTACACAGCAGTGTAAAAATCATTTGTAAAAGAGGCAGGGTAACTTTGTTTTTGGTGAAAGCTCTTGGTAAATCCCTCTCAGAAAGAGGAAGAAATATGTATTAGTGTTTTTATTAATGAATATAAAGGTTTTATTGGTGTGAAAAACCTCTGTTCTTAGAAATTTATTTTGCTTCCCTATGCAAAAGATCCTGAGCAGAAAAACAGAGCATTGCTCTGTATTGAGTCAATTGTTTGTTTTTGGGATTTTACCAGAAAAATCCCCAATATGTATCATTCCAGTGATTGATGGCATCATTCAAGTGAAAATTGAACCGTATCATTCTAGTGATTGTGATGGACTGTATTTTTCAAGTGAAAATTGATGGCTAGATACCTTTTTAGTAGTTTTTTATTTTTAGTATTTCTTTGGAGCAGCTGTCAGGTATATATAGTCTTGTTATGGATTGGACCACTAGGTATATATAGTCTTGTTATGGATTGGACCACCAGGTATATATAGTCTTGCTATAGATTGGACCACCAGAGTTGTAAGACCAAATCCCCAATTAATTATTGGACTACTTAAATTCATAGGTTACAAGTCTATGGTTTTGACAAACCATGTGCCTATAGTTTTATGGTTTTGCAAAATCATGATATTTTCCCATAGTGTTTACCCCATAATATTTATTCATACTATTTATCATGGTATCCATCCATCATATTTAATAATAAAATAAATAAATAAAATGGCCTCACTCAAAATAAGGAAAATTAAAAAAAAAAATAGGTCTTCACATTTGTAAAAATCATTTCAGTCTTCTATGATATAGTTTTATTATTTTTAATCATTTAATAAAAGAATTAAGTTTTTTTTCCCATATTATTTCCTCTACATTATTTTCTATAAATGTGTGATTTGAGTTAGATCTTGAGGTAGTTTCACTTGGGAATGATCATTCTCACCAACCCAAGTAGCCTTCCATGGGAAAAAAAGAGAGAGATGATGGAACAAAGGATCCTATCAAGATGTTGCTAAAGCAATCACTCATGCTGCATGGGAATGAGATGATGAACTAGATCCATTGACAACTGACGAACCTTCAACAAGTGCCAATTTTAGAGGTGCAACACCCTTCAAGTATAAGTTAACTTTGATATCCCCTTATTTGAAGGCCAAATAGATGAAGATGGTTTGGGAAAATGGTTAAATTTGTTAGAGGACCAATATTTTGTGCAAAAATTTTTTGATAATGAAAAAATCAAGTATGTGCTCATAAACTCCCTTTTCCATGTCAAACATTGTTGGATAAGTTATTCGGAGAACCATAGTTAAGATGAGTCTGCAATATTCAAGGTAGGACCCACTTGGGAAACTTTTGTTGATGTCGTGAAGGAGTTCTACCATGTGGGGTGCTATGATGATCAATATTTGAAATGGACAACTCTATGACAAGAGAGAGACCAAATAGTGCTAGAGCACACCGATATTTTCTATAACTTACACTCAAATTTGGGTATCAAAGACTTTGAGTGCACTTGGTTTTGAAGTACTATAGTGGCGTACACATGTACATCCAAACATAGATGGATTTCTTGAACATCTTCTCACTAGGAAACATTTATCAATAAAACTCGTATAACAAGGGACAGAGAAAGGAGAGCCAACCTCAAGAAAACATACCGAGTCAGGGTAAAATAAGGACAATATAAAGTGGTGTATGTTCCACAAAATCCCCTAGCACAACACTCATGAATCTTGTTAAAAACAATCATTTTTAGTTGAGCTTAATGAAAAAAAACATATCCCATTTTGGATTCTAATTCAGAATAGGACCAAGGAAAGAAAATCATTGATGTAGATCCTAAAGTTACCATCGTGATGATTTGACCAAAAGAGTTAGCAGAGCCCATGGAGGGCGAGTGCCTCTTTCATTTATAGATGTGGGTGAAAGGAAACCTGATACATTTCATTGTTGACAACGAGAGTAAAAAAAAGCTCATCTCTACCAAGGTCATTAAGAGTTTGAAGTTGCCAACAATTCCACACCCCTAACTATTTACCATTGGTTGGTTGAGCTGGGACCAGACATCCATGTTAGCTAACAATTCCACCTGTCCTATGACATCAAGCCTTTCAAAGACAAGGTACTATGTGATGTTGCCCCATTAGGAGTTTATGATGTTCATTATATGTGGAAACATTATGCTTTTATTGAGTCTCTTCCCTGTAGTGTCATTGTTACTTTGAGGATCAAATCTATAGGATACTGGAGGTAGTTCCAACTATTGGATATTCATTAATTTGAGCAAAACAATGCCAAAAAGTAGTCTTTCATACTATCAAGTTTTTCCTCTTCATTATTCGGTTAGACGGTGAATAAAAGGTCATTGTAACCACCATAGCTTAAACATAAGATCTCTCTATATAACATATGCAGGAAAATAAGCCTGCAAAAGGGTACATAGACATTTTCATCTCACCTATAAGGGTGCCTCTACACCTCCAGTTCAATCATCCACATATATGGGATGCAAGCCTTGGCATATGTTTGACATGACTATAACAAAGCTCTCAATAATTATATTGGCCAAAACCATTTTCAAGTGTGCTTTAGGTCCAACCTACAACCCCCATTGATATCAGTCTTTCTATTGCATCTTCATTAATGGAGTACTCCCACACGCATATCAAAGTATGTTGAGTAGTTAAGTTTGTTTAATAGATCCAACACCTCCAACAACAGGTTCATGATATCCTATAAATAGACAATACCAGGTACAAGCAATGGCATGACCAATATTAGGTTCCACACAAATTTGAGGTTGGTGATAAGACATTGTTTCATTTATAGAAAAATAAGCTCACAAGAATCCACAAGAAACTCAAGTTACTTTGATATAGGCCTCACATAATCCAAAAGGTTGTACGTGAAAACTATTTTGAATTAATTATTCTCTATTTTCTTGGATTTCGCCTAATATTTAATGTGAAATAGCTTCAATCATACTTTCTACCTCTGCTGGATACCTCAAAGGTGGCCAAGAAGTTAGCCCCCACGTAAATCAATCATGATTGCATTGAATAGGTTACAATGGATCGAATCATGAACACCTTGTCGAAAGATACACACCAATAGAACACACAATTCTACTGGGTTGTTAAAGCAACATAACTTCATCAAGGCAAGTGGCTCACTAGGAGCCAAATTCATTAGAATTTTTCCCACTTCATGAAATTAAGGACTTGAGGCAATGGGGACCATTGTTTCCCATGGGGGAAGGACTAATCAAAGTGGAAATTTGTGGTTATCCACCTTTTGCATCAAATCAACAAGATTAATATTTGATTTTTAATATTCATGGGTTACAAGCCCATGATTTTAACAAACCATGATATTCATCATTGTAATTACCCATAGTATTCACCTATGGAATTCACCATGTTTTTTTTTAAACTGTGGTTCATGGTCACTGAGTGGCGCTACATCCACAAGTAACAATCTAGGAAGATCCACCCAAAGGGATCTACCCGTCAACTTATTTGGTCGGGCCTAACCCCAAGGGCATCGAGGATATTTGACCCTGTGACCTCCCAATTGGAAAGGTACTTAGCAATGGGAAATCGACCAATTGAGATATCCCTTGGGGTTGGAATTCACCATGTTATTTACACATGTTATTTAATAATAAAATAAATAAATTAAAGGACATGTCAAAATAAGGAGCCACCCTAAATAATTCAAATAATGGACCTTCACCTTTGTCGAAGTGATTGAAGTCTCTTACAATCTTATTACATTTTATCATTTAATAAAAGAATTAAGATATTTTCATATTATTTCCTTTATATTATTTCATATGCACTTGTGATGTACTCTATTTTCAATATTTAATCTTTCTTCTCACATAGTATGCCTCTCAAGTGCTGAAATCCATGAATGGGTTCATTATTTTCATGCATCCCTTGTGTGCATTGTTGGATCAACCCTCGATCATCAATTCTTGCATTTTGTTAAAGTTTTAGGTTTGTCAAATCACAAGAATGTGTAGATTGTAAGATTCACATTAAGATTAGACAAGTCACATTCCAGGTGTGTTTACTAAATTCCCTTCAATTTTGGAATTTCAAATGTACCTTGTATAAAAGTGAACATTTGTGATTACAATAATTTTCTTTTCATATTTTATGAAGACGATTGGATGCTATTTTTTATTGTTGTTATATGTAAACTTAAGTTAAAAAATGCCTATATAGTGTTAACAACAAATATATTGAATTTTA
The DNA here is from genome assembly GCA_000404065.3 of Pinus taeda. NCBI lineage: Eukaryota > Viridiplantae > Streptophyta > Pinopsida > Pinales > Pinaceae > Pinus > Pinus taeda. The sequence goes on from APFE031110845.1 coordinate 171,827, forward strand.
GAAATATTTGAACTTCCTTGGATTAAATATAGCAGGATCTGCAATCTTAAGGAAGTCACAAATTTTAGAGAAAAACATCCCATGCTTAGTGTGACAGAGTAAGTGAGAGACATGTATTTTATTAGGATATTCATCATCTTATCTATGTCCATAGATTCTTGATCTTGAAAATTTCCAAGTTGGAGCCCTATATAAACATTAACAAACTACTATGGGAATGGAGCCTCAAGGAACTAATTAAATATAGTTCAATTAGTGTCAAGTTCAAACTATTGGCACAATTTTCAAGATCCTTGGATGAGAAATATGGATTGAAAATAAAAAGAGAATTGTCATTGATATATAAGTAAAAGAGTATTTTCATGAATATCCAAGGGATTTTCCTCAAGCTTCTTGGCAACAATTGATGGCAAAAACTCGAGAACAGAAAGAGATAAGTAAGTAGTCCTCTTTGGCAGACTCTTCATCATAACCAGAAGAAATGCTTGGATTTGTGAGAGAGAGTAGATTCCACATGGCCCATTTATTGATTATATGTATATTCAATTAATCATTAAAGGATGGTAAACCTTACTTCAAGTTTAACCCTCCTACTCCTATAAATTAGTCACTAAAATTTATGACGAATAACTTAAATGCTCAAAAATCAAATCTACAGTTCCTTAGTTTTTACCCATTATTAATGTTATTAATGAAGTTTAAAATTTTTTATTCACCTTACTAAAAAATATTCTATAAAATTCCAACCTTAGTCCCCTTCTCATACTTGTATAGCTTCAACTTTGCAGCACTTCAAATCTTCAAGGGTATGATGCAAGAATCAGGCCATGAACACTGGAGGCACTAGAAGCATGGACTTGAAAACATCATGGTTTCACTATAATGGACATGAAAACTTAAAGCATGGTCCCTAAATGGACATGTGGCCTCTTAGCTCACAACATCATGAACAATCCTTTCTAACTAAACACCTCATTGTTCACAACAATGTTGGTAGTTACAACTTCCCTAGGTTCCCCAATATATTCTTGGGATTCTTTCTCGGTCTTCCTAGTTAAAAAGATAAAGAAATTGGGGAAGGAAGAGAAGGGGGTTTACTCCGCAAACCTCTCCATAAGGAAATGACACTACTTAGAGCCAAACCATCGATACAAAATCTAGGCAGGGAATATCTGACATAGTTCCCATTTAGGAAATTTGTAGAAGATCTAATAAAATATGCAATGTCAAGAAATACATTGGATCTTATCATATTTCTTAGGAATAAATAATAAAATAACAAAACAAACTATTTGTAGATGAAGTTTTCTCAAACTGATTTTTCTAATTTATTTTACTATGTTTTGTTAGAACTATGGGTTGTGGGGGAGGGGGAGGGGGGGTGTGTTTAGTTAGTGAAATGGCCAAATTAACCAAACTTAACAATTCATCATAACTAAAAACACGTATCATCAAATTAAATCATCACACCAATACATAAGGACATGAGATAGACATGGAAACCCTTGTAGAAGGAAACCACAAATCATATTATTTTCTTCTTTAATTTTTGATTAGGTTCCAAACATCGATGACAATCTTTTCGTATTTGGCTAAATCTTGACCACCATGATTTGGTACATACTCACCATCTTGAGACAAAGATGCAACTAGGGATACCCTTCCTCCTACCATAGTTTCTCTCAAATAAAAATGAGGAATGTATTCCTCAGAGATTGAAACCCTCAGTTTGGAAATGGAGACCTCCTTTACAAGGACGTGCTCCACCCTCCTTCCAAGAAAAGGTTTGTCCACCTTTATTGATGAAACCTTGTCTCTGATAAAGGGAACATTGATACATTATTAGCTAAAGGGTTTGGACACAAGAGAAAACCGACAGAAAAAGATTAATTCAACACACATTTAGGTAAGGATCGAGCCAAATATCATCCCTACGTGTAATCAACCAAGGCCTCGAAACTAGTCAAAATTTGCTTAATAGGATCAAGCCTCAAACCACCAAACCCCGCTCGCAGGGATATGACGGAGGAAAAATAAATAACTAAGAGATCCAACATCTAGCCCTAGACTTGTTCTGAGCCATCACCAACGAAAACAATTCTTTTGTCTTCCATAAAAGTACCAGTGGATTCAACCAAATACGACAATAGTCTGTAGGGTTAAAGGAGTACTTGACTTGGATATCATCAATTATGACTACCAAGAGATAGATCCTCCACCAAAAAAATCTATTCAGGCCTGTAATACCTACGATTCCATGATGACCCCCATCTCCATGATTTGCTAATAACACACTCTGCCGAAGGAAGTTCTGTTGTAGTCAAAAGAATAAATTTTAGACTATACTCTTTATTATTAAGGAGATTTATAATTATTTTTAGGTTTAAGATAAAGTTGAAAAACAAACACAAGTTACATAAAAAAGTTCCTTCCCTCTTAAAAGGTGACATCAAACATGTTTTTAATCACTTTTTAATAATTTTCACATTAAGCATGTTTTCAGTTACATTTTTTAATTGTAACCAAAGAATTCACTGGTACAAGAATATTTTTATCACAAGTCCAATTCATTGAGCATTAAAATTTTAAGGGATAGACAATTCTAATAGAGGATTTTCCTTTTTTCTCTTACGAATCAAACTATACTACTTTGGTAGAAAAGGTGATGATTTAGATTTATGCAGGAGCGAAATTAAATACGGATTCAAACCAAAACAAAAAGATACATAGAAACATAATTTCAATTAATAAATAACAACTGCTCAAAAATTTTTACATACATAAGAGAACAAAATAGATTGGATGACGATAGCTTATCTTTGAGAATATATGTGACGACTACATGCCTTTTGAACTATGTTACAATGAGGTTCAGAGGCCTTTTTATTATTAAGAAACAATGGAAAACCCTAAACATAAAAAAACATAACCTTAGGAGATGAAACACAAAAAGTTTGAGGGCCCCATTGGGATTAGTTGGAACACCAACTTTTTAGGGTTGTAAATTAGGTATATGATTTTGTTTGGTGTGCACGATACCTCATTAGAAATATCTATCTGAGGAATTTTTTTTTCCTAGCAATATCATAACCATTGGGCTGCAGGCTTTCCGTGCTTTAAAAAAAAACATCGTTAAGGGGATCATAACGATTCTAGAAATCCAGAACCTAAAAAACTGCCAAAAAAATAAGGTTGTGCCAGAATTAAAGAAACTGAAAGGAAACAATGTTGAGGATCCAAGTGGAATATGTGGGTGGACACCAATATTCACATGGATTATTCCTTTCCTCTCAGGAAGTAATGGTCGCCATTGCATTGAGTGCCTCCATGAGATGGGGAAACTTCTGCGAAACTTGCTCCTTGGTGAGCCACTTGCCTTGGTGTAGGAGATCGCCAAATTTGATAAACCGATGTAGTTGGACCCCCTATTGTGAGTATTCGTGATATGTGTGTCCATGATTCGATCAGTTGTGGTCCATTCCATGCAGTTTGGGTTGATATTTGTTGGTGTCAGCTGCTCAACAATGTCTAATGTGTCCAGCAATGGTGGAAATTATGGCCAAAGGTGGTCCACATTGAATACTGGGTGCAAGGCAAGTAATGGGGGTATTCTAAGCTTGAAATCATTTCCTCTCACAACCTTGGTGATGGTGTAAGGCTTGTATCGGAGGGGTTGAAGCTTCTGATGGGATTTGACAAGGCGTTCTTTCTGCAAATGCAACCAAACTTTGTCACCAACCTGAAAATTATGTGACACTCGATGTTGATCACGTCATTGTTTATACTTGACATTAGATTTATCCAAGATTTCGTCAACCTTCTAGCGGATGTGCTGAATGAGTTCAATAAACCTGGTGGCTTTATCAACTTCAAACTAAACATGTGCAAATTCTTCCTGTGTAGTTCCAAGAGGTAGTGTAACATCAATGAGACATAATGGTGAAATCCTAGGTCCACTTGAAAGGGGTTATGTCCAGTCAAGCTATGGAGAGATCTGTTATAATGATGTTGCACACAACTAATACTCGCATACCATGTTCATAGATGCTTAGAATTGTACATGCGTAGTATGTGCACTGTGACCATGTTGACAACGTTTGTTTGACCATCAATCTGGGGGTGGAATGTAGTCGACTTGGTGAGATTGGCGTCCAACAATGACCAGAGGCTTGACCAAAATGTGCTTAGGAACCTGTTATCCCAATTTGATATAATGGTATGTGGGATCCTGAAATGTATCCACACTCATCCAAAAAAGATTTTGGTAGTGGCTTCTACTGTGATACTCTTCTTGTGGGAGGCCAATATGGTCATCTTAGAAAATATGTTGACAACCACAAATAAACAGTGATCGACATGCTTGGTAGAAGGAAGTCTAGACATATAGTCTATGGAGATGGATTCCCAAGTTTGGCTAGGAGTAGGTAGAAGCGTATAGAAAACTTTCTTCTGAATGGTTGGCTTAGCGATGGCATAGGCAGTGTAGGATTTGATATATTTTCCAACACCTTTTCTGAGATTTGGCCAATAAAATACTTCTGTAGTACTACCATTGCCTTCTCTATGCCAAAGTGTCCTACGGCCCAACTGTAGTGTGCCTCCTAAATCATCTTGGCTCACTCACTTGAAGGAAAAAAAGGTGTCCTAGGTGGAATAATAGTGCGTCTTCGAGATGGAAGTATAGAACATACTTTCCATCCATCAACATATGGTAAGTGTGGGAAAATTCTAGATCATTTTTGTAAAGTTGCACCCATACAGAAGTATCATGCCCACAAGAGTTGAGAACAATAGTCTGCGCCACAACCGATGGCTGACTAAGGCAACCTGCAACATTATTGGTGTTGCCCTTCTTGTACTTAATGTTCAAATGAAATTATTGCAGGTATGTAGAACATTTCTGATGGAGGCCATTCTGCAACTTCCCTTGTGTTCCTATAAATTAAAGTTGTCTATGATTTGTGTGGATGATTGTCTCCTTCCATAGAATTTAATGTTTCCATTGTCAGCAAGCTTATATGATGGAAAAAATATCTTTATCATAGGTGGGGTATTATATCATAGATCGCCTCATTGTGATAGGCCACTGGATGTCCTTGTTGGGTGAGAACTGTACCAATGGCGTAGTCAATGACATCTGTCTCAATTTAAAATGGTTGTTGCAGGTTTGACATTGTGAGTACTGATATAGAGAAAAGGAGATGCTTCAACTCAACAAACACCTTTTGTTGGGAATCAGACCAGAAAAACATTGCTTTCACTCTTCCCTTAGTAACTTGATTCAAAGGTAGAGTGATATGAAAGAATCCCAACACGAACCTTTAATAGAAATTAACATGGCCTAAAAAGCTATAAAGCTCTGTTAGAGTGGCCAATGCTGGTCAATATTGAATAAGTTAGATCTTATCTAGATCCACATGCACACCCTTTTCATCAATGTTGTAACCCAGATATTGGACCTGGTTCATGCCAAAGGTGCATTTCTCCAAGTTGGCACATAGTTTGTGTTACTACATGGTTTGAAGGACCTATAGTATATGTTGCAAGTGCTCTTCCCAAATCTTTCTGAAAATGAGGATGCCGTCGAAATATAAAACCATGAACAAGTTGGTGAAGGGCTACAATATGTCATCCTTTAGCCTCATAAAAGTTTTAGGGGCATTTGTCAACTCGAAGGGCATGATCAACCACTAAAAAATCCCTCCTTGGATTTGAAGGTGGTCTTCCATACATCTGTGGGTTCTATTGGAACCTGGTGATAGACAAAATTCAAGTCAATCTTGATGATATACTTGAACCACTTGAGCTAGTCAAGAAGGTCATCAATCCATGGGATTGGATACCTGTTCCTGACAACGATTTTATTCAGTGCCCAGTAATCCATGTAGAGTCTCCAAGTACCATCCTTCTTCTATATGAGTAAAATCGAGATCCCATAAGGTGAGGAACTTGGTTGGATGTGCAATTTTTGTAGCAACTCCTGGATATGCCACTTGATTTCTTCATTTTCTAGAAGAGAGAGGTGGTCTATCAAGCCATTCAGTAGAGGTGCTCTGATAGTTAGATTGATTGAATGCTTAACTTGATAGTACAAAGGTACCCTTGTGGATGAGGAGAAGATGTCCCTGTATTCTTCCATGACCTTATCCACCTGATTCTGTTGCATGGAAGAACCCTTCCCGGGGGCCGTGGATGTGGCCATAATACTCCCCTTACTTTGAGAGTGAAACAGAAAGAAAATAAATTTCTTAATTTGGGAGATGATCTTACTACATTGCTTTGTAAAGATCAATGAAATGATAGTAGGTGGGGCTACCTCTAGTATCCTATATAGCTTACTACCCAAAGTAATAATAACAATGTGAGGCCTAAACTCATACACAACATGACGCTTCCACAAGTATGGTTGGCCAAATAATACATCACAAACTTCAAGGGGAGAAACATCACACAACACCTCAATTATGAAGGGCTTAATGCTCTAGGGAAGGCGACACTACTGGCTGACATGAAAATCTCACCCTTGGTGGATCCATTTGATGGTGTACGACTACAGGTGTGGTTTTGTCAATAGGCCTAATCACTTCACGACCTCAATTGAGATGAGGTTCTTTTGACATCCATTGCTGACAATGAACTATACTACCAGACCCTTCACCCACATATATCAGTGGAAGAGACACTCACCCTCTTCTGGATGTTTGAGATTAATATTTTTGACCTTGGTGGTGGCAATGGTGGCACTAGGTTTTGCATAATTAATCTACTTCCCCTTGTCGTTCCCCTTATCGGTTTTTGGCTCATAGTCGGAACATACATCTAACTTTGAAGCTTTTAGCTCGACCACTAGTGACTGCTTAGTGTGACACTCATTTGTGTTTTGGGTGGGGCTATTTTGGATCTCACATCACTTTCTAGTGTCCTTCTTCATCTTTATGGTGCTATTATTTGCTTGTGGCTTCGATGGGTTGTCCTAGGTCCCTCCACCTTGGCTCTGTCCTTTATTCTTTGGTTTGGAGGTGCCTTTTCCTTGCTTCAGATTCACAGATTCAAAGTCCCACTTCTTCTGTTTAAACTTATGCTTGATCCTCACAACATATTGGTACACTGCGCCAAGAGAAGAGATGTCCAAGAACTCCATTTCCTTTTGGATCTATTTGTTCAGATAACCATGGTCCTTGAGTATCAGATACCACTCATTATCCTTGATACTCAACTTTGTGCATAGGGTATGGAAAATGTTTGTGAACTCTAACACATTTTGGTCCCTTCCCTACCATAGTGATGTCCAATTTATGTACTTATCTTCATAGCTTTTGATATGGTAATATTGTTCATTTATGGCATCTCGGAAATAATTCCAAGAGGGTGTGACTGAAAATAGTGAGAGTTTCTTCAAGTAATATTTTGAAAGGATCTCACATTCCCTCATCTTTATTTTCTTTTGCCATGGGAGGCCATCGGGGTTGGTGAGGTTGGTCATACCATAGTTCAACTAGTTCAAGTCCCAACTCCTTATACCCTGACCTTGTTGGGGACATGCACAAAAAAATAGAGAAAGAGGAGACCATTCTAATACCACTAATCCAAAATGATGTAGAAACGAAATAAAATACAGATTCAGACCAAAATTCAAAGATACAACAAAACAAAATTTCAATTAATAAATGGCAACTATTGAAAGTTGTTTACATACATAAGAGAACAAAATAGGTCAAGCAATGGTAGCTTATCTCTGAGAAGAGATGCGATGACTACATGCCTTTTGAACTATGTTATAATGAGGCTCAGAGGCCTTTTAATTATTGAGAAATAATGGAAAACCGTAAAGATCCAAAAAGCTAACACTAGGAAATGAAGCAACAAAATCGTTGAGATTAGTTGGAAAGCTAACCTCTCGAGGTTGTAATTTGGGCATATGATCTCAATTTGTCGTGCACGATATGTTTTTGGAAAGATCTATTTAAGGAAAACAAATTTTCTGCATAGGCCGTTGGACTTGATGTTTTTGCCCAAAAAATGTCGTTTAGGGCCTTAAAATGGCTCCAGAAGGTCAAGACCTGAAAAACTGTACAAAATATAAACTTGTGTTAGAATTAAAGAAAATAAAATGAAACAATATTGGTGGTCCATGTGGAATAGGCGGGTGGCTATCAATATCCACCTGGATCAGGGGATTACTTATTGAACTACCCTAAATTTTTAAATAATTATTTCTAGTTCTTTTATAAATCCAAGCATAAGTCATGATTAACAGTAATTAAAATTGCATAGGAAGTAGGCCAAGTATAACCTCATAACATATATAATGCTTATCATGAGTGCACACCCCCATAAAGCCTCGTTGCTAACCATTTTTTATGAGTGTAGCCTTACCCAACACCCAACACACACACACATACACACACATAGAGAGAGAGCTAGATGGATGACCCTCATTTTTAATGAGGGTTGGATGATTTCCATTTTTAATAAGCATTGTTTCAAATGATATTTTTTTAATATAAAGTGATTGTTTTGAAATAAAGTAGTTAAATGATTGTATATGGGTCTGTAGGGGTAGCTCAATTGGTGATTGAAGTAATCTGAAATCTATGAAAACTGAGAGATCCCCCGATTGTGACCTGGTTTATGAAGAGGAGGTTTACTATTGTATCCAAATTTTTAGTATACATTAAATTTTTTTAATATTTAAATATCTATATTAATTAATACATTTCAATATTAATTTCACATATATTTATATAAATCTATATTAATTAATACATTTTATTATTAATTTCACATATATTTATATAAAACGCTAGAGTAGACATTAAAATACTTTGCTTTGCTAATATTTAAATATCTATATTAATTAATACATTTCAATATTAATTGTGCATATATTTTATATAAAAGGCTAGAGTATGCATTACTTCTGCTTTGATAAGAGTTTGCCTTTCTTGGATGTGAGGAAAATCACCAACCAATAATTCGGGGTGGTAATGGTTTTCTTTGAATAACGATGATGAGTAAAATTTCCACATAGTAACAAATGATAACTATCTCCACTTAATTATGATAGATTTTTCCATTATATAAAATTAAAAAATTAAAAAGAAAATAACAAAAATATTAACATATTAATTATAAATAAATATTTCAATACTAATATAAATATTTTAATACCAATTCTGTTTATATATATATATATATATATATATACCTAATTTATTTGTAAAATATTATTTTAAATTTAATAATTAAAATTAAAATTAAAATTACAAATGTTATAAATTTATGAATAATATTTTTATAACTAATATTTCATTCAATTAAAAAATTAAATTTCAGTGTTAAGAAAAGTAAATATCCTATAATTCTTTAACATTGAATTTAACTTGAAAAATGAATTTAAATATTATACAACAAACCTATTCATTATAACATATAATTTCTTTGAGGTATAAACAATGTGTGGACAATTATAATCATATAATTAAAAGTTATTAAAATATCAATTAATTTTTTAAATCTTTTTAATCTCATTATAATATACGACTTCTTTGAGAGTATAAACAATGTGTAGATTGGTATAATCATATAATTAAAAATTATTAAAATATCAATTAATTTTTTTAATCTTTTAATCTCAATGAGGCAATTATTATTCTTTATACTTGACTTCCACCCTCTTAACCTTTTTCACGAAATTTAAATCAAAATTTTGATAAAAATTAAATCTTATAAACCAATTATATTAATCTGGTTTATATGAACTACTAACCCTAGAAAAAATGAAATAGTATTTTATATAATAAATTTCAAATTAAACAAATCATGGAATTGTCCATATCGAACCAATGGGCATGACATTTGAATTGCAAATTCCTGTTGTCCGAAAATCTAAGAGAATCTGCATTAGACATAAGTTCGGCGCTCACCAACATTGAAACTCAGCACAAATAACCAACCAGCCATCACATTATCAATCTCAATCGAAATCTCTCCCTAATGTTAAATTAAATAGTATTTTCTTTTGATGAACCTATCATACTGAATCTGCTCAGAATGTTCAGATCTGTACTTCTGACCCAAAAAAAATCTCGAAAGCTTTGATTCCAATTTCGTTAGTGGCAGTTAGTAATGATCGTGGACTGTGAACGTCTTACACTGTTCGTTGGTATCGACTGTTCTTCACTCGAATATTGTGTTTACTGTAATCTAAATTTGAACTGAAATTTCTTTTTGGGTATTAAATTGATAATTTAAAATTGATTAAATTCCCGGAAAATTCTGGAAAAATGTTTTCTTTTTTTTACCAAGTAGATTTAAGTTAAATTTATGTGAAAATAAGGCGAGTAACAAAATTATCATAAACAAATAAAAATTGTCTGATGGTGTATCAATTAGATTTAAGTTATATTTATGTGAAAACAAGGTAACTAATCTCTTTAATGTGAGGGGTTGTATATGCTAGTAGTTGAATTTAAGCAAGTACATTATTCAACAATGAACATATATAGTTCTTGCACATTAATAAAATGAGTTGAATTTAAGTTATTAGATTATCTAGCTGTGAGCATATATAACCTGGCACATTAATAAATCAATAACACTGTAAATATTGGTTGCCCAAAAACCAAACTATAAAAGTACAATTTATCAAATAAATACATTATACAGAAATAAATATATACAACCCCACCCATTATCAATATAAGCAAATACATTATACAACTATTCACATATATAATCTGGTACATTAACAAATCAATAACCTTATAAATATTGGTTACCCAAAAGCCAAACAATAAATATTGGTTATCCAAAAGCCAAACAATCAACAATCTAAGTACAATTTATCAAATAAATACATTATATTTTATATATATATATATATAATCCCACACATTATTAATATAAACGATTACATTATCCAGCTATAAACATATATAACTTAGCGCATTAATAAATCAATAACACTATTAATAAATCAATAACACTCTAAATATTAGTTGCCCGAAAACCAAACAATCTGAATACAATTTCTCAAATAAATACATTATACAGAAATAAATATATACATTATCAGTAACACCATAAAAACAAAAGGATCTGACTATCGTTTATCCGTCCAGTGTTCGTTGATAGTGAGGTGGAAGTTCCAGACTCGGTGAGGTGGAAGCTTCACATCAACCAACCTCAGTGTTCGTTGATAGTGAGGTGGAAGCCAGAAGGGGAGACGGGCCAGAAGATTCTTCTCAGTAAAGTTTGGTTGATTTGTTCGGCTGCGCTTTGAATTATTTGAATATGACGCCTCCCTTACTTGACATAACTGTCTTTATTATACTATTCATAAATGTTATTCTGATTCTATTGTCACAAAATCATTGTCTTGGTTATGGCGCGTGTCCCTCCATTCACATGGTAAATATGGATATGATAATGAAATAATAATTTTAACTCCATCAGTTTTGAACCATTGACTTAAAACACTTATCATTCTAGTGACTAATGTATCATTCTAGTATGGAGGCTTTGTAGAACTATGCGTTGAAATTTCCCTAGAAGGCGGGTATTTGATTGGACATGTGTTCATGCAAGTGAAAATTAATGGATATATATTTTTTGGGTATAGAATCAATAGGGTTAGGCTTTTTTTTTACTATTGGTTTTGAGTAATTATTTGACATTGTTAGAGATTGGATTAAGAGACTTGCACCACCAAATCCCCACTTAATTATTGGACCACATCTTGAGGACTAAATTCATAAGTTACAAGTCTATGATTTTGACAAATCATGATATTTTCTCTTGGTATTTAAGTATAGTATTTATTCATGATATTTATCATGGTATCCATCCATCATATTTAACAATAAAATAAATTAATGAAAGGACCTCACTCAAAATAAGGAAAATTTTTAAATAAATAAATAATGGGTCTTCACATTTGTAAAAATCATTTAAGTCTTCCATAATATAGTTTTATTATTTTTAATTATTTAATAAAAGAAATAAGTTTTTTTTTTTCTACATTATTTTCTATAAATGTGTGATTTGAGTTAGATCTTTAGGTAGTTTCACTCGGGAATGATCATTCTCACCAACTGAAGCAACCTTCCATGGGAAAAAAAAAGAGAGATGATGGAATAAAGGATCCTATCAAGTTGTTGCTCAAGCAAACACTCATGGTGCATGGGAATGCGATGATGAACTATCTTGTGTAGATTTATTGACAACTTCCAACAATACGTGAAGAACCTTCAAGAAATGCCAATTTTAGAGGTGCAACACCCTTCATGATCTGAAATGCGGAAATTAGATCGTTCACTCTAAAAGTGCAAGATTAAACCGATGGGCGCTTGAACCATGAAGTTGTTGTAAAGCTTCAAAACATCACAATTAAATAAGCATAAGTAGCAAATTAAAAGAAACAAACTCAATAAGAATTTGTTGATGGAGTTATTTCTTCTTGGACTACCTCTCCTGGTTCGCTTCAAAATGGTCGACCATTCTATTAAAAGAGCTTCAAAAGTTTCTTTACATGTGGATTTACCAACTGATCTATGCTCGCAGGCACTGTTGGACACTTGAGAAAGAAAGTAGTCTGTAATAGCTTTCCAGTGCCTGTCTCCGTTGCTGAATTGGCCCAAGGATAACCAAGAAACGCTCAAAAGAGTATCTGCAGACAAATCTCAAAACTCTGACCCTGAAACTTAAAAACCGAAAAAAAATCTCCTTCTTGAAAGGCTTCTACAATAGAAAAATACTTGATCGGCTCCATACTCCCACCCTTCTTCTTCTTCTCCTTTCCAAGACCTCGAAAGCCCATATTTAAAGAAGCTTTTCTTTCTTCCGGACTTCCACCTCCTTTCATACTAAAATCCCAAACTAAATTTGGAATGTTGTTTTAACAAATTCTTTGTGGTCCAATTATGTAATGACCAAATATTTTACGTAAATAAATTACTTATTTACCCTCTGGATAAAGATGAAACAGAAATTACTATCTTCTTGAAGTGATGGAAATATTATATGTTTAAAATTAAATAATATGAAATGCATAATTATGTGTGCATGATAATTTCATGTGAAAAGTTATTTTCTCTCTTTATGCATGAGGAAAAAGGAAAAACAGTTGCCAATACATTAGGGAAAAACCCTAACTGTTTCTCTTCTCCTTAGAAAAGGGGAAAGGAGAAAAGACCTGGGTTGTTTTTGGAACAAACAGGAAAAACAAGGAAAAGAGGGCACTGAGCAAAAGAAAGATGGTGCTACGTCTGGTGAGGACCAGATAGCACAGGCACAATTGTGCCTCCCATTGCAGAGGCTGTGGCCAGCAAGGGATTGCTTGGGGGAGAGACGCAGTACAGACGACTGGTCTCGTGGCTGGGAGGATATCAAGCATCAAATAGCCTTCCACGGGTGGTAGAAGGGCGAAGAGAAGCAACAGAGATATAGGTAAGTATTTTGATTTATAAGACCTGAAGATTAGATATCGATGACAGTAGTAGTAGTTTGTTTATGAATATTTTAATCATGATTATAATGTGAAACAGTACCTGAATTTATTAAAGGTATTACTGTCATTGGGGTCACTCTGTAGATCAGATATGTAAAAAGAAAGAAAGAGACCAGTATGGAGAGTCTAAATAGAACCTGTACAGTATACCTTGTCTTTATACTAATATGAATCAAAACAAGAAAAATAGATAACTGAAGATTGGATAGATTTAATTCCTGTACAGCATTCTATATAAAAGACAGGTCTAAATAACAATCATGCAGACAGTGGTTCATGAAAAGAACAGTAACAGGATGTAGAAATCATCAGAACAAAGTTTATCTGAAAGTATTTAATATACAACATCTGGAAGTATTTAATATACAGCAAGGAGGTAAACAACCCATCTCTGTATTTAGAGACAGAGTATCAAAAATAATTGAAACGGTTAACTTTCGGGTAAACCCAAACAGGAACCCTCATATTACCAGGCAGGAGACTATAAGTGGTGAACGCAAACAGTAGCAATATATAAACCAAAGAATTGTCAAATGTTACAATTCGCATAAGTATTATCAACAATTAATGGGCATTTTCTGACAGCGATAGTCTCGCTAACCGTTCAGGTAAACCCTTAGTAATACGTAAAGAACAGAGTCATAACATAGTGTAAACATATGACCTCAATAGTGGGTGAGTTTCGGTCCGAGCAATGTGCACAGATGGACACCACCTGGTGGCGGTAAGCCATAGCAAGATGCCGAGACCTCATTGCCAAAACCTATTTACTGTAATAAATATTCAGAGATTTACTTGCTAAGAAAAAGGAAAGAAATTTAAATTAAATAGCAGGAATCAGAATCATGCAATTACAGTCATCATATGAATAAACGACAGAATGTACATAGCATTACCCTTTCTCGGTCAACCGGTCTTTTCCTCAAAGACCCAAATCATTATACAGTAGAAATGCGTAAAACATCGAGTTCATGGTATAATGAGCTAACCGCAAGAGAGGAATTATCAAACGAGTATTTTAAGTACAAATCCAACTATAATATCATGAAATCATGAGCAGGCCGACGGCCAAAATAAGAGCAAGTCTATAATAATCATAACAAAAACCCATACGGGTGAAATAACCGACCAAAATAATACTATCATTGACATTCAGAAAATACAGAGGCAAAACCCGGTCACCTAAATCATGAAACACATATATTATCAAATGATGAGAACAGGGAAATCCCATTTGGTACCGACCAAGTCGGGAAAAACCCGAAAAGCCATAATGCGAGTCAAACTGTAATTACAGTGACCGAATCATTACATGCAAATTAACTGAGGACCAAATAATTAAACAGACATAGAATTGTACAAAAAAACTCGGCTCGAGTCTTAAACTCAGAACATCCTAAACCCTAGAAGCTGTATCTATTCACCGTAATCCGAGTAAACCAAGTGCAAAAGAAGACAACTGTGATTCGCCTTCAATTAGCAGATTTAACAATAGACCTGGCAGGAAAAAGAGTAGCATAAGGTGGCAATCATTGCAATAGCTGAAAACAGGAGACCGTGAGTTAGTATGCTTACCTGGTCAGCGAAGTGGGGGCAAACCCCTGTGCCATCATCGCGGCTATCGTCCTCATGCAAAAACACAGGTACCTGCCAGCGAATAAC
Organism: Pinus taeda; assembly: GCA_000404065.3. NCBI lineage: Eukaryota > Viridiplantae > Streptophyta > Pinopsida > Pinales > Pinaceae > Pinus > Pinus taeda. Next base: position 186,999 of record APFE031110845.1, read on the forward strand.
AATGGATTATTCACTCATATAAACACATAGAAAGATAGTTTTCTGAGAAACCGCAGCGAGGGTTACATACCAGTCGAGGATGCGCCGAAGAAAGACACCAACAGAGAGCTCGTTGCCTGCAGCAGTTCGAGGACTGTAGAGTTAACAATGGCAGAGACCGGACTGAAAGAACTATGGCGGAATAGAGCTAGGAGCCGCTCTCGGCGACCCAAACAATGACAAATGACCCGAAACCTCCGTTCACCAACCCTAAAAGCAATGCCGCCAAAACCCTGAAGCTCTCCACCGTCCGATCGTTGAAGAGCGATCAAGGCCGTCCATCGTAATGACGATCCCGAGGAAGTGGTAGCCATGCTGTTACCATAAATGCTATAGCTACCGGCAAGTGGATGACTGTACCGTGACACAGGTGTCATACGCTTGTTAACTCTACGATGAAGCGGGAAGGTTGATTATTGTTGTGGAATATTAACATTACCTCTATGTATCATTGTATTCATAAGTTACGTATTAAATATATCAACGCTTTTAGTTATGTATAATATATATATATCAATGCTTGAGTTATGTATTAAATATATCAACGCTATATAATAAAGCATGGTACCATGATATCGTAAGCCTTTAATCCGGTGATTGAGTAAGATTAGGGGTATAATAATTTATTTTTTTTATTTATATAATTTTAAGAATAGAGGGTTGTGACATATGGTATCAGAGCCCAGATAGAGCACTGTGGCCTCTGGGCAAGACAATAATGAAAGGACCCTGCAGTGAATCAGTTAATAGATGATCATTCCATTATTACTCTTGAACTGTTTTCTTTTACAGGAGCGAATTCTGGGAACGAAAGTCATGAGGAGGGCAGAGAACACGTCCCGACGAACTGTAATGGGACAGGGCATGACCGGCGGGGACAATAACCCAGAGCTATGGGTACAACTTGGAGAAGAAGCAGGGATTACAAACCAAGCCATTTTGGAAACAGTACAGGAGCTGAAAAATGAAATGGCTCGGTTGCGAGAAGACAATGCTCGATTAACAATGGAGCAGGAGAGAATTTTAAAAAGCTTGTCCGACAGACAAAATCAGTTGCCCGCTAATCCTAGTGTGGAGCACCCAAGGATGTCAGAAGAACAAAATCATCACATACCTCCTGAAGGATCAGAAGAGCAGGAAGAACATTCAGACAACGCATTCGAACAACAAACCTCAAAAAGACAAAGGATGGAATTACAAGGGGAATTCCGCAAGATTAAGCCACCACATTTTGACGGAGAACATGAGGAAGCAACTGAAGCATGGTTAATAAACATGAACAAATATTTCCAACTTTATGAATACGATCATAATCTTAAAGCACGACTGGCTATTTTCCAGTTGCAAGGAAAAGCTACCTTATGGTGGGAAGAAGTGAAGATTGTCAAAGGGGTTACTGAGAAAAACATAACATGGGACAATTTCCAAAAATTCTTCAAGGAGAGATATTTAACTGAACGCTTCTATGATGAGAAAGCCAGAGAATTTCATGACCTGCGATTAGGACAGCAGATTATGGATGAGTTCATTACCCATTTCACTTCATTACTTCGCTACGTCCCATATATAAGGGAGGAAAAGGCAAAGGTGCAGCGATTCGTTAGCAGTTTACCCCCGTACATGCGGGAAAGAATTGAATTCGATAATCCGAAATCGATGGATGAAGTAATCCGCAAGGCTAGAATCTGTTATCAACAAAGTAAACAAAAAGGAGAAACTGCTAATAGAAAGTGGAGTGAGAAGAAAAATTTCAAGTTAGCTGGAAACTTCAAAGGAAATCGCAGCAGTGGAATTAAAGGGACTGGCAAAGGAATCAATAACAGATTTGCGACAAAGACTGCACCCAAGTTCAGAACTGCAAATGAACCCAAAGCCAGTGAACAACAAATCAGATTGGATAATGAAGGAACAGCAAGACCTCCTTTACAGTGTTGGGGTTGTGGTGGACCTCATTACATTAAGAATTGCCCACAGCGAAAGGGGACTGAACAGTAATCCCAGATTCATGAAGCTTCAACTGTTGGCGAAGTGGGACGAAGCGTACCCAGAATCAATGCAGCATTGGAGGATCGGCAGGCAGAGTACCAGCCAACCATGGTTGAGTTCGAAGGTAAAATTTCAAACCTTCCCATATCTGTTTTGATTGATCCTGGGGCCAGGCTAAGTTATGTAAACCCAAAAGTAGTAGAATGTTGTAATTTACAGTTTGTTAAATTTAAAAACCCTTGGTTAGTACAATTGGCCACGGGAGCCAAGCGGAAGGTAACCTCTAAGATCAATAACTGCTCTTTCACTATAGCAGACCAGCCAATAACAGCTGACCTGAACATACTTCCTCTGGGTTCTTATGATATTTTAATTGGAATGGACTGGTTGGAAAAGCATTGGTCATTGGTTGACTGTAAAACCAAAATCATCTATTACAGAGATCAACAAGGGAACAGCAAAGAAATGCAGGGTATTAGGCGACCTGTGCAAGTCCGGCCAATAACTGCAAATCAACTGGTAAAATGTGTACGGAAGGGCTGTCAAGTGTATGCCATTCAAGTGGGTTTTGCGAATTCTAAGGACAAGACAGCATCTTTGAATAATATTCCGGTAATACAAGAATTTGCAGATGTGTTTCCGGAAGAAATTCCCGGGCTGCCGTCGCGAAGAGATATAGACTTTACTATAGAGCTAGTACCAGGGGCTGCACCGGTGTCACAAGCGCCCTACAGAATGAGTGTACCTGAGTTGACAGAATTAAAAATGCAGTTACAAGAATTACTTGAGAAGAACTACATTCGTCCAAGTGTGTCTCCATGGGGAGCCCCGGTGTTATTTGTTAAGAAGAAAGATGGCACCCTTCGAATGTGTATTGATTACAGACAATTGAATAAGTTGACTATTAAAAACAAATATCCTCTTCCCCGGATAGATGAATTGTTTGACCAGGTGAAAGGCGCAACCGTGTTCTCTAAGATCGACTTACGATCAGGCTATCATCAGATCAGAATTAAAGATGAAGACATCGCAAAAACAGCCTTTAGAACCAGGTATGGACACTATGAATTTGTAGTTTTGCCGTTTGGCCTCACCAACGCCCCGGCAACCTTCATGTGTCTAATGAATGGTATCTTCCATCCTTATTTGGATCAGTTTGTGCTGATATTTATTGACGATATTTTGATTTATTCACGCACTATTGAAGAACATTATGAGCATCTTCGAATAGTATTACAGACCCTTCGAGAACATCAGCTGTATGCCAAATTTAGCAAGTGTGACTTCTTCAAGGAAGAAATTCAGTATTTGGGTCACGTGATCTCAAAGGAAGGAATTGCAGTGGATCCGGAAAAGATAAAAGCTATAATGGACTGGCCGATTCCCAAAGATGTAACGGATGTCCGATCTTTTATGGGGTTGGCAGGGTATTATAGGAGATTCGTGGCAGGTTTCTCTAAGGTGGCATTTCCCATTACCTCATTGCAGAAGAAAGGGAAACTGTTTCATTGGACCCCAAATTGCCAGGAAAGTTTTGAGCAATTGAAACATTTGCTCACCACGGCACCTGTTCTAAGTATAGCAGATCCTAATAAGGATTACGTAGTATGTACGGATGCCAGTAAAGAAGGATTGGGAGGAGTCTTAATGCAAGAAGGCAGGGTAATAGCTTACGAGTCTCGCAAACTAAAAGAACATGAGCAGAAGTATTCTGCTTATGATCTGGAGTTGGCTGCCGTAATACATGCCCTGAAGATGTGGCGGCATTATCTCATGGGCAGAAAATTTCTGCTGCATACCGACCACCACAGCTTGACCAACTACTTCAGCCAGCCTACCTTAAACGCTAGACAAGCGAGGTGGGTAGACTTTTTAAGTGGGTTTGATTTCGATATAAAACACTTGCAGGGGAAGGAAAATAAGGTAGTCGACGCTTTGAGCCGGAAGGTACAGAATTTGTATGAAATTTCCATTAGTGGATGGAAAAGTCCCTTTCTAGAAATTATAAAGGAAACTGCAGATCAAGACACTGAATATCAGCAGCTAAAATTACAAATACAGCAATCTGCTAAAGAGGACAGCCAACAAGAATATGAATTAGACGATGCTGGCAGAATTTATTTCAAGAAACGGTTATATGTGCCAAATCAAAGCAGAATAAAAAATTTGATTATGGATGAATTTCATGTTAGTCATTACGCAGGTCATCCGGGTTATCAGAAGATGATAACAGCAATCCGAAAGGAGTATTTCTGGCCAGGAATGAAGAAGAATATTGTCGAATACCTATCGCAATGCCTGGAATGTCAACAGATTAAAGCTGAACACCAACACCCAGCAGGATTGTTACAACCACTGCCAATTCCAGAATGGAAGTGGGAAGTCATCTCCATGGACTTCATCACAGGATTGCCTAAGACAAAAAGGAATAATGACTCCATTTTCGTAGTAGTGGACAAGCTGAGTAAGGCTGCACATTTCATACCAGTGCAATCTACCTATAGAGCTGCACAGATTGCTCATATTTTTATGCAGAATATATTTAGGTTACATGGGCTTCTGAAAAACATAATTTCCGATCGTGATGTGAAATTCACATCAGCATTTTGGAAAACGTTATTTGCTGAATTAGGGACTCAACTAAACTTCAGCACGGCATACCACCCACAAACTGATGGGCAAACGGAACGAGTGAACCAGATGGTAGAAGATATGTTAAGGGCTTATGTCATGCAACAACCCACGAAGTGGGAAGATTATTTACATCTGGTAGAGTTCGCGTATAATAACGGTTACCATACCTCGACGCAAATGAGCCCATTCGAAGTTATGTACGGACGAAAATGTCGTACACCCACTAATTGGGGAGGACCGGAAGATAAACTGAACTTAGGTCCTGAAATGTTAAAAGAAATGGAGGATATGGTGAAGAGGGTACGTGTCAATTTGAAAGCTGCCCAGGATAGGCAGAAGAACTTCGCTGATCGAAAAAGGAGATTTAAGGAATTTCAGATTGGGGACCATGTGTATATTCGAATTCAGGCCAAAAGAAGTACCTTGCAGTGGAGCGGATGCGCCAAACTGGCACCACGGTATTGTGGACCCTTCCAAATTTTGGCAAGGGTCGGACCAGTAGCTTATCAACTGGCCCTGCCAAGTCACATCCGAGTTCATAACGTATTTCATGTTTCTGTTCTAAAGAAGTATGTGTATGATCCTAGGCATGTGATTCGATGGCAAGAGATCCAGGTGGGTTTGAGTTATGTTAAATTCCACAAGAATTGCACATGAAAAGTAGAAAACTAACTTACAAATTGTGTATTGCAGGTCGAACCGGAAGGAGAAGTTCTGGTCGAACCGCTGAGCATTCTCGACCAGAGAGAAGTGTAGCTGCGGAAACGAGTTATTACCCAAGTTAAGGTTCAATGGCGACATTTTGGGCCTGACGAGGCCACTTGGGAAGATGAGGAATTAATGAGAAAGACCTATCCGGATCTGTTCGGTTTTGAGAGACATCGAGACGGTGTCCAATCTCAGGGGGAGGAGATGTAATGACCAAATATTTTACGTAAATAAATTACTTATTTACTCTGTGGTTAAAGATGAAACAGAAATTACTATCTTCTTGAAGTGATGGAAATATTATATGTTTAAAATTAAATAATATGAAATGCATAATTATGTGTGCATGATAATTTCATGTGAAAAGTTATTTTCTCTCTTTATGCATGAGGAAAAAGGAAAAAACAGTTGCCAGTACATTAGGGAAAACCCTAACTGTTTCTCTTCTCCTTAGAAAAGGGGAAAGGAGAAAGACCTGGGTTGTTTTTTGAACAAACAGGAAAAACAAGGAAAAGAGGGCACTGAGCAAAAGAAAGATGGTGCTACGTCTGGTGAGGACCAGATAGCACAAGCACAATTGTGCCTCCCATTGCAGAGGCTGTGGCCAGCAAGGGATTGCTTGGGGGAGAGACGCAGTACAGTCGACTGGTCTCGTGGCTGGGAGGATATCAAGCATCAAATAGCCTTCCACGGGTGGTAGAAGGGCGAAGAGAAGCAACAGAGATACAGGTAAGTATTTTGATTTATAAGACCTGAAGATTAGATATCGATGACAGTAGTAGTAGTTTGTTTAGGAATATTTTAATCATGATTATAATGTGAAACAGTACCTGAATTTATTAAAGGTAATACTGTCATTTGGGTCACTCTGTAGATCAGATATGTAAAAAGAAAGAAAGAGACCAGTATGGAAAGTCTAAATAGAACCTGTATAGTATACCCTGTCTTTATACTAATATGAATCAAAACAAGAAAGATAGATAACTGAAGATTGGATAGATTTAATTCCTGTACAGCATTCTATATAAAAGATAGGTCTAAATAACAATCATGTAGACAGTGGTTCATGAAAAGAACAGTAACAGGATGTAGAAATCATCAGAACAAAGTTTATCTGAAAGTATTTAATATACAGCATCTGAAAGTATTTAATATACAGCAAGGAGGTAAATAACCCATCTCTGTATTTAGAGACAGAGTATCAAAATAATTGAAACGGTTAACTGTCGGGTAAACCCGAACAGAAACCCTCATATTACCAGGCGGAAGACTGTAAGTGGTGAACGCAAACAGTAGCAATATATAAACCAAAGAATTGTCAAATATTACAATTCGCATAAGTATTACCAACAATTAATGGGCATTTTCTGACAGCGATAGTCTCGCTAACCGTTCAGGTAAACCCTTAGTAACACGTAAAGAACAGAGTCATAACATAGTGTAAACATATGACCTCATTAGTGGATGAGTTTCGGTCTGAGCAATGTGCACAGGTGGACACCACCTGGTGGCGGTAAGCCACAGCAAGATGCCGAGACCTCATTGCCAAAAACCTATTTACTGTAATAAATATTCAGAGATTTACTTGCTAAGAAAAAGGAAAGAAATTTAAATTAAATAGCCGGAATCAGAATCATGTAATTACAGTCATCATATGAATAAACGACAGAATGTACATAACATTACCCTTTCTCGGTCAACCGGCCTTTTCCTCAAAGACCCAAATCATTATACAGTAGGAATGCGTAAAACATCGAGTTCATGGTATAATGAGCTAACCGCAAGAGAGGAATTATCAAACGAGTATTTTAAGTACAAATCCAACTGCAATATAATGAAATCATGAGCAGGCCGACGGCCAAATAAGAGCAAGTCTATAATAATCATAACAAAAACCCATACGGGTGAAATAACCGACCAAATAATACTATCATTGACATTCAGAAAATACTGAGGCAAAACCCGGCATCTAAATCATGGAACACATATATTATCAAATGATGAGAACAGGGAAATCCCATTTGGTACCGACCAAGTCGGGAAAAACCCGAAAAGCCATAATGCGAGTCAAACTGTAATTACAGTGACCGAATCATTACATGCAAATTAACTGAGGACCAAATAATTAAACAGACATAGAATTGTACAAAAATAACTCGGCTCGAGTCTTAAACTCGGAACATCCTAAACCCTAGAAGCTGTATCTATTCATCGTAATCCGAGTAAACCAAGTGCAAAAGAAGACAACTGTGATTCGCCTTCAAATAGCAGATTTAACAATAGACCTGGCAGGAAAAAGAGTAGCATAAGGTGGCAATCATTGCAATAGCTGAAAACAGGAGTCCGTGAGTTGGTATGCTTACCTGGTCAGCGAAGTGGGGGCAAACCCCTGTGCCATCATCGCGGCTACCGTCCTCACGCAAAACACAGGTACCTGCCAGCGAATAACCAAGGATTATTCACTCATATAAACACATAGAAAGATAGTTTTCTGAGAAACCGCAGCGAGGGTTACATACCAGTCGAGGATGCGCCGAAGCAAGACACCAACAGAGAGCTCGTCGCCTGCAGCAGTTCGAGGACTGTAGAGTTAACAATGGCGGAGACCGGACTGAAAGAACTATGGCGGAACAGAGCTGGGAGCCGCTCTCGGCGACCCAAACAATGACAAATGACCCGAAACCTTCGTTCACCAACCCTAAAAGCAATGCCGCCAAAACCTTGAAGCTCTCCACCGTCCGATCGTTGAAGAGCGATCAAGGCCGTCCATTGTAATGACGATCCTGAGGAGGTGGTAGCCACGCTGTTACCATAAATGCTACAGCTACCGGCAAGTGGATGACTGTACCGTGACACAGGTGTCATACGCTTGTTAACTCTACGATGAATCGGGAAGGTTGATTATTGTTGTGGAATATTAACATTACCGTTATGTAACATTGTATTCATAAGTTAGGTATTAAATATATCAACGCTTGTAGTTATGTGTAATATATATATCAATGCTTGAGTTATGTATTAAATATATCAACGCTATATAATAAAGCATGTCACCATGATATCGTAAGCTTTAAATCCGGTGATTGAGTAAGATTAGGGGTATAATAATAATTTTTTTTTTTTTTTTATTTATTTATTTATATAATTTTAAGAATAGAGGGTTGTGACATAAAGATATTTAGTTTTTTTGTTTTTCAATTCAAAAAAAATAGCACGTCTAAAAATGTGAAATTAGATTTTTATTTTTTCTCCATTATGTTTTTCTTGTTTATATATAATAATAATAATAATAATAATAATAATATCCATTTTTATGGTTAACATCCACATAATATTTTATCAACATTTAAGGGATAGGAGTGCTAGTATTTATGTTAAAGATATTTAGTTTTTTTGTTTTTCAATTCAAAAAAAATAGCACGTCTAAAAATGTGAAATTAGATTTTTTATTTCCTCTCCACTATGTTTTTCTTGTTTATATAATAATAATAATAATAATAATAATATCCATTTTTAAGGTCACGACAAAGCCAGACACCAAATTGGTGCATGAGACCCCCTTGTTTGTGGGAGAAGGCATGTCTAAAAATGTGAAAATAGATTTTTTATTTTTTCTCCAGTATGTTTTTCTTGTTTATAATAATAATAATAATAATATCCAAGGCCAAGCGAGAACCAACCCCCTTGTTTGTGGGACAAGGGACCCACCTCCACAGAGTGATTGCTAAGTCTACGAAGGCATACATACTCTACCCCGCTCTGGTTTTGAACCTGTGACCTCTTCGGAGGAAACACATGCTCTAAACCATTAGGCCCACTCAAGTTGTATTATATATATATATAACTTCTATTAATTTTAATGTTGATTTCCTATAGATTGATGCCTAGCAATTTAGACTAGGCATCAATCTATAAAGCTACTCTAAACTAATTTGAAAGTTATCCATAAGTGATATATAAAAAATAAACCTATATTCTTGTTGCCCTAAGATGTGTTTCTCTAGTATGGTATTGTGAGAGGTGTTTTTTGGTATAGTATCGTGAGATGCCTTCCCATATATTTAAAACTAATAAAAGAATAACTACATTAACCCATTACCAAAAGTAATATTGAGTTTATACTCTAATATGAATTACCAAAAGTAATATTGAGTTTATACTCTAATATGAATTACCAAAAGTAATATTGAGTTTATACTCTAATATGAATTAGACATGTTATTCATATGAATTAGACATGTTATTCAGTTGTTTTCAATTGAGATATGATGTGTGTGTGTGTGTGTGTGTGTGTCTGTGAGAGAGAAAGAGAGAGAGAGAAATTGATATGTGACATTAAAAAAAAATAATAACTAAAACAATTTCAATATGCCGAGAGATTTCTTATTCTATTTATAGATATTATCTAATTAAATGTATGAGGGGGATTCTTGATTCCTTCCATGCATAATATGAGGTTGGCATGTCATACTTTAAAAAAAGTATTAGTAGTAGGCACTTATGTAACAAGATATTTGAGGTTGAAATTCCCTCCACATAAATAGGTACTTACTAGTTATACTGGTAATAGTCAAAATCAACCCGGTGTTAAACTGACACACACATATATTCTTATAATTAAAATATTTTATTAGTGTGTTCAACTCTCAAAATTGAAGAGGTGTAAATCCTTCCATACTTAGTATGGAGTTAATAGATCATGTGTGTGTATATGACCAACATATATATGCTAACCCCATATAAATCAGTGCTAGGAAAAGTCAAATCTCAAATCTCTAGAAATGTAAATATTTCTTCAAATTCAACGTTTTGAAAGAGATTTGCATTTAAAGAAAATTGATTTACCTTAATACTTATTAATACGAAATTAACATAAATATATGTTGATTAACCATTAAATTTACACTTACAACATAGTACTATTTACATATTAATTTCGATAAGTCATTTTATATTAATAAAAAATTGAAATTTTATAATAAGTTTATTTTTTTTCTAAGTAAAAGTAATCTATTAATATGTAAAGAAAGAGACAAAGAGGACAAGGCCTTGACCAAGGTATCGTAGAGTATCAACAAAATCTAGACTACCCCAACATTGGGGAAACCACTCCATTGAGAGCAAAAACCTCAAAAATGGTATCAATTATTAAGTCTAGACCCCACAAAAGAAACAGTAAGATGGTTCCTTGATGATTAGTCCAGATAGGAAAACAGAACCGAAGCAACACTAGAAAAAAATAAAAAGATCAGGTGATGAACACCTGGATAGCCACAGTTGTCCTCGAACTATCATCAAGTAGCCCCTGCCTATTCTCCGTCAGCCACATCTGCTGCGTAGAAGCCACGTCAACTTAGTTGAGGTCAGCCGGAATGGGCTCCTTGATGATTAGGCAAGCCCACTCATCTGCCAAGTCATCCAGCACATCCCTAGAAGTGTTGCCATGTGGCTTTCCCCCATCTACGTGAGTTTCTCCCCCATTGTTGGGTCCACATCATTGCATCGCACATAAGAAGGTGTAAAGGCTTTGCCCCTTGGTTTCCGCCGATGCGATATTGCGATGCGATCTGATCGAAATCGCATATCGCTATAATTAAAGGCCTTACACTTTGGTCTCCCCATTCTGCGATCTATTGTCGGGTCTGCATCATTGCATCACACATATGAAGGTGTAGAGGCTTTGCCCCTTGGTTTCTGCCGATGCGATATTGCGATGCGATCTGATCGCAATCACATATCGCTATAAGTAAAGGCCTTGCCCTTTGGTCTCCCCATTCTGTGATCCACCATCGGGTCCGCATCATCGCATCACACATAAGAAGGTGTAAAGGCTCCACCCCTTGGTTTCCGCCAATGCAATATTGCGATGCAATCTGATCGCAATCTCATATCGCTATATGTAAAAGTTCTATTGCTTGGAGGAAAAACAATGGGATTAAAGGGAAAATGTGCCATGCTTAAATTAACAACTTCCTTGTCTCAGCCGGAGCATCCCTTTAAGATGTTCTGTAGGCGGACCTGCTCTGGCCTTAGGTGAGCCTTTAGGTGCCATAAGTGGGCATGGATAATAGCGCTAGACAACAGCCAGTAGGGCCGGGTGCCATCGTTCCTTTGAAACACCATTAATAGCCTTGAATGTCACCCTCATTCGGGTGCTCTTCTCCTCCCTGTATCATTTCATTCTTCACCAGATTTTGATATTCCATTGCTTGGATTTCAGTAGCTAGTTTAGAGATTGAACCTGTATGTAAATCGAATCCACTTTCTACTCCAATATTAGCCAGTATGTCAACCACTTTATTTCCTTCTCGGTGTGTGTGCTTGAGAGTGATCACTCTGTGAGAAGAGAGCCAGATTTCAATGAGTTCAAGCCTCTTCGCCATTCTCCAAATGTTGCACACTTTGCTTGAAGGTGTGCCTTGCATAATTTCGTTGACCATATTTATGAGGATCTGAGAGTCACCTTCTATAATAAGCAGAAAGTATCCCTTTTTTTGAGCTAGAATAATACCCTGCCATAGTCCTTCCAGTTCGGCTGAGTTGTTGGTGTCCCATCTAATGGAACCTAAAAACATTAGAAGAGGAGCGCCCTTATAATCTCTGAATATCCCTCCAAAGCTTGCTTTGCCTGGATTTCCTTTCGAGGCTCCATCAAAGTTTAGCTGGAACATATGCTTGGGAGGAGGAAGCCACTTTTTAGGTGTTTTTCCCTTTGGAGGAGTTGTTCCTTTGTTTATTGATTCATGATTCCATTGAAGGTTCTAGTTTGCCCAGATGTTTTGTTCCTGGGGGAGAGAAGGAAAGTCTTCCTCATGCCAGGTTTGGAGAAGTAAGATTTCCTTGATATTTTGACAGATCATTTTCCATAGATTTTCTAGGGGTGAGGAGTGGTCCTTGAAGATTCTCTGGTTTCTCTCCTTCCAAATAGTCCACATGAGAAAGCTTGGAATAAGCTTCCATAATAAATTTAAAATCTTGCTTTGAAATGGGTGCCGATCCCAATTGTGAATAGTGGCTATGATATCTCCATGAATCCGTCCTTCCTTTCGGCATCAAAAACTGACTTTTTCCCAAAGCTTGTGAGCCAGTGGACAAGAGTGCATAAGATGCTTAGTGGATTTCTCTTCTTGCCTGCAATTGGGGCATAGGGAGGGCGCATGATAGTTTCTCTTCCTGAGGTTGTCCCATGTGAGGATTTTGTTTTGACATAAAAGCCATAGAAAGGATGAGACTTTCAACCAAAAGGAAGGGTCCTAGACTCTGTTCCAGATAGGGTCTTTGACCATATGTTCCTTGTTAATGATATTGTAAGCCTCCCGACTGGTGAAGGTACCTTTTTCTTCATAGCCCCATATAAGAATATCCCTTTTGTCTGAATGTTGTATTTTCTTCTTCATTAATTCTGTATCAAGAGTTTGTTGAGCTTGTTCTGTTCCATGTCTTAAGATTTGGTCCGCATTAATCCATTGCTTGTTTCCCTGTGTTGTAGAAGGATTCCAAAAATGATTGACTTTGTCATATGTCTAAATTCTGCTCCAGCAGTTGAAGAGGTGCGTTTAGGTCCTTTAACTTGGGCTGTTGCTGCTAGGAATCTTCCCAGAACCGTGATCTATTATCGTTCTTAACTTCCCAGAAACATGCTGTTGAATTAGGCTTCTGTGTTTCTTGGCTGAATTCCAGATTAGGGATCCTATATTAGGTTCTGACATTCATATTAGTTCTTCTGTTGGGCGATTACTGGAATATTTTGTTGTCCATAGAGTGGCCCAGGGGGTGAATCGCACAGTAAGACATTTCCACCATATGCAAGCACCCATGACCTCATTGATATGATAAGGATCCCTTAGGCCAGTTCCACCAGTGCATTTTGGAAGGCACACTGTGTCCCATTTGACCAAAGCCCATTTGCGAAATTGACCTGAATTGCCCCAAAAGAAAGATCATTGGAGGTGTTTAATTTCTTTGAGAACCCATTTGGGAGCAGCCAGGATCGAGAAGAGGTACAATGGTATTGATTGAAGGACAACTTTTATTAAGACTAGAAGACTTGCCATATTGAGGGTCCTGTGAGTCCAAGAGGTAAGGAGAGCCTCCAGATTTTCCAAGAGGATCTTCCAAGAAGAGTGCTTGAAGGACGAGTCAGTCATGGGTGCTCCTAGATATTTGGAAGGGAAGATAGCAATAGAGAAGCCAAGAATGCGGGCTATGGAAGCTTGGGTACTGGCAAGGGTATGAAAAAAGCAGATTTAGGATTTGGTTTTGTTGATACAAGCCCCTAAAGCTTCCGAAAAATCCATCAGAAGCATTTTGAGCTGGAGAGCTTCCTAGATGGAAGGATGACCAAAGAGCATGTTGTCATCAACAAACTACTGGTGGGTGAAAGTAGACGAGTTATGAAAGGACAAGCCTCTTAGGAGTTGTGATTGCTGAGCTTTTTTAATGTTATGACCTAGCCCTTCTACCATAATAACGAATATGAAGGGGGAGAGAGGGTCTCCTTGTCTAATTCATCGAGAAGGATGAAAGGGGGAGGAGGAGATGAGACTCATGACCCACCTTACCCGGGTGGGGGGGGGGGGGGGGAACTAAAAGCAATTAAAGTTTTTTTGATGTACAACCAGCTTAAGCTATCAAATGCTTTTGAGAGATCTATTTTAAGGAGCATACCTGACTTTTTGGAGTGCTTCAGGGAGTGGATGATTTCATGAGTAAGGATGATGTCGTTCGTAATCTGCCTACCTTTGACATATCCAAATTGCTCAGGCGAAGTGATAAGAGGGAGCATCAATTTGAGTCTGGAGATAATGATTTTGGAGACAATCTTGTATATTATGTTGCACAAGGCAATAGGCCTATATTTGTCAAGGGTACTGGGTTGAGCTTCCTTGGTGATAAGGGCAATGAAAATAGCATTCATGGCTGAAGCATCCATCTCAAAGTTCTCGATTCCTCAACTACCTACCCGACTTCCATTTTAATCAACTCCCAGAAATTGTGGAAAAAATTAGAGGTGAAATCGTCAGGGCCAGGCGCCTTCCCATCTTTCAATTGACAAACTGCAATTTCCACCTCCTGTAAGTCGAGAGGCCTTAGGAGGAGTTGGTTATGCTCCTCTATAATAACTTTTGGAATATTCCTAGTAATTTTTCTATAGCATGCGATCTGTCTATTTATGGTTCATGATGAGCCTGCTTGAAGTAGTTTAGAAGTTTGCTTTCAATTTCTTCATGTGTTTCCATCTTTACCCCCTGCTCATTTTGAATACGAGTGATGTTGTTATTCATCCTTCGTTCGATGGTGGTCATATGAAAAAAATTTGTGTTTTCTTCTCCTTCCTTAAGCCATCTTATTCTCGATTTTTGCCTTCATAGTGTTTCTTCCTGTTTTTCCCTCTCTGAGATCTTTGACTCAAGATACTTTTCCAGTTCTGACAGGTCATCTGATCGACCTTCTGTAATAATCCGCTGTTGCAGTCATTTCATATCTTGACCGAGGGTAATTTGAGCCTGGAAAATATTGCCAAAAGAAGAATGGTTCCATTATTTGATCTTACTCTTGAGGTGTTTAAGCTTCTGCTGAAATTGAAACATATTTGTGCCATTTGGAGGAGAAAAATTATTCCATTTTGAGCTTATAAGGTTATTGAAATCTGGATGAGACATTCAGAAATCCTCAAATTGAAATGGTCTTTGGGTTGTATTGTTGGGACGAGACCATTGAAGAGAGATTGGCCAATGATCTCACCTTGAGAGCGGCAGGATTGAAGCTGAAAAGTCTCCTCCTAGATGGATTGCTTTGTCTGAAAGTAAGAATCTGTCCATATGAGAGGGAATCTGATGCAAACCTACTCTTTTATTATTCCAGGTAAAAATTCCATTATTGAATGGCACGTCAATGAGCCAGTTGTTTTGAATAAATTCTTTTAGATTGTTTCCTTCCTTAGCCAATCTGTTCCTGCCTCCCCTTTTTTCTTCTAGCTTGGTAATCATGTTGAAGTCGCCCCCAGTGATCCATAGTGGATGCGATCTTTCAATATTGATTGCTGAAAGGGTATTCAAGATTTCTATCTTGTGCATGGCCTCCTGGGGAAAATACACATTGGTTAGATGCCCGTGTATATTTGTCCCTGTGATGTGAAAAGTGGCTTGAATGAAATCCTTATTAGCATGGATGTTATTGAGCATAATGGTACGAGTGTCCCAAATTATTGCTAGGCCTCTAGAAGCCCCAGGGGCATCCACTGCAGCTGTGAGACCTCCTGGCCAGGCTTTTGTTGCAATTCTTTCCAGAGCGATTGAATTGCATTTGGTTTTTTGCAAGAATAGGATTTGTGGCCTCTCTTGATGTATCATATTTTTGATAAGTCTACCTTTCCCGAGGTTATTGAGCCCTCTGATATTCCATGATATTAGCTTCATTGGGAAATGTTGGGGAGGGGGTTATAGTACTTTGTAAGCTTGGAGTATCTACCTTACTCCACTAGCATTTCCCCGATGTGAATTGTTTGTTGGAGATCTGTTTTCCTTCCATGGTTATTGTTGTCTTTGGTAATATGTCTCCCGTCCCATAGGCTACTAGTTTGAATGCCTAGGGATTCTTTCCTTTATGCTCGTGAGAGGATCACTTCCAGATTCTCTAGTTGTCTTTCTGGAATTTTTTCATAATTTTTTGTTTTGCATGCCTGCTCAAGGCCTAGAATGTCTAGTTCCCCAATATCTATGCTTTATAGTTCCTCTTCCATATGCTGAGATTCATTTAATCCTTTAGTTGTTTCTGTTGCTATTCTGGAATCAGGTTGCATATTGTCTACATCCATTCCTTGAATATTCCAAGTTGGGACTTTATGCTGGGCAGAGGGGAAACGATCTTTAGGGAGGGGCTCTTCTTGGAGTTTCTGGGGGGTTGCATGTGCAGATTGTTTATCCTTCTTTGGATCCCTCTCTGAGGAAGCAAGGTTTTCAGAGTTAGGATCATCCTGTCGAGCCAATGCATCAATGTTGTTGCTTGTAGAAGGCTTGGAAAAGCTGGCTTGGGGCATCTTAGGATTTGAAGCTAGTTTCTTGTGGATTTTCCTACAATTGGTGACTTTAGTGAATCCAATAGAATCAAGCTTATCAAGTGCAGATGGATTTGAGGGTTTTGATTTAAAGGACAGTCCCTGAATAAGTGTCCCAGGGCATGGCATCTTCTACATCTAAATGGCACGTATTCATCGTCAATTAACTGAACCCATTCAATATCGTCATGATATAGACTTACCACATCCAGGAGTGCCTTGCTGAGGTGCATGTAGACACAAATTTGGGCGTAAGAAGTCCATTCCCAATATCTTGTAGAGAGGTTTCATCTGAGTATTCCATGGGGAGAGAGTAGAGACGAATCCAGACTGGAGCCCAGTTGAGGTCTTCTTTATCAGGGTTGAAGTGCTTTATCCAGTCCTTGAGATACAGGTTGGCTATGTTGAAAAAAAATGGCCCTCCATCCATAACCCTGTTCCAATCCTCTAAGCAGTTAAAAATGGCTGTGAAGAACCCTTTAGGTCCCAGCTGCAGGGTGATGTGTCCTTTCAGGTTCCATTTAGCTGTTTTCCACCCATGCAGTGCTTTCACTATCAGCAATAGTCCTATAAACTTGCCTATCAGTGCATGGTCCCTCATATACTATCTCTGAGCATTGATTCGATGACTTGGGAGTTCTATCTTGGGCCATTCAGTCGCCACTGGCTTGCAAGTGGTCGAAGTGACTTTGGGCTGTTATTTGTTATCTGTTTTGGCTTGTTGTGAGTATAGATCTGCGTTGTCCTCATTTTGTTCCTCTGGTATGGTGGCTTCCTCATTCTTTTGCCTATCTTCATTTTCATTGGGGGGAGGCTCTGCGTCCTCCCCATGGGGGGATTCATGAGGCTCGTCACTTCCCTGTCGTAAATGTATGATCGTATTGCTAGCATTGTAGGTAGGAATGCAGAGGTTTGTGAAGATCTCTCGTTGCAGAGATTGCAGAAACTCTTAAATGCCAGAGCCCGCTGCTTCCCTCGTTTATCCTATCAAAAGGTAGTGGGCTTGGCCCGGTTTAGACTAACTACTCGCACGACGAGCTACGACCTTGTTCGGGATCGAACACCTTTATAATAAGTTTATTAATAACATTATATTTTCAAATTAGCTATGTCGCTTTATTGGATAGAAAAGTTATTTTTTCAACCAAGTCTAAATCTTTGCTATTGACCTAATAAGTTATTATTGTAATAACTTTATGCCTAATCATAATAAACCAAAGCTATTATTGTAAGAAAATTGTGCATAATTTGTGATAATTCATATTACTATCAGAATGTTTTAAATCTAGGATAATCAGTAACTGATGAGAGTTATCTTGAACAGACCGAGGATAAAATCTAGGATAATCGGTAACTGATGACAATTATTTTAAATCTAGGATAATCAGTAACTGATGAGAGTTATCTTGAACAGACCGATGATAAAATCTAGGATAATCGGTAACTGATGATAGTTATCTTGAACAGACCCAGGATCAAATCTAACTCGCTGCCACTATAAACCTAGGCTACGTGCAGGAGACGCCATTTATGAGGTTGCCTACTCTTCTAGCCACGACACAACAGGTCATATATATACTCAATGAGACTTGAACTCTCATCTCGTGGGTTTCACCGAGCTAAACTTACCGTTAAATCCTTAATAATGGTATACAATCTTTGTTGTCATTTCATATATACATTGTTTCTAATTTAAGTTTCATTTATCTCCATTAGGGGAAGATTTTAGTGACACAGGAGACAGGCTATGAGAAGAACGCGATGCAAAATTGTTCCAAGAATTTTCAGGGCAATACGTATATTATGTGGTATATCTAAATATTAATATTTATTACATAAAAAATGTTTTAATTTTGAATGCAAAATTGTTCCACGTGGTTTCAGGACCATACATATATTACATTGTATATCTTAATATTAATATTTATTACATAAAAATTAAATTAATTTTTAAAATATACTAAATAGAAGAATTTTCATAATTGTAGATTTGAAATGTATATTTTCCTACTTTTATTGTATGAAAATACATAAAATTTTCTTTACTATACATTATGTATATAAATATTATATTTATTTATTAAAAAATTTATTATAATTTTTTTTTTAAATTTAAATTTATTATATAAATTAAAATATATATTTTAATTTCAAAAAATAAAAAATAAAATTAATTTAAAAATTAAAATGATAAAATTATAATGTTGTTTTTTCAAAAATATAAATTTAAGTAACCAATAAAAACTTAACATTCTATTAAAAGTTATATAATCTCATTCGAAGCCCCAAAAAACCTGAAAACCTGTATTTACATTGAACAACTTGAATGATAAAAAAGTTGAACCAGATAAGAATAAGAATAAATTAACCAATCAAGAGGGAGGATAATTTCAAAGTTTTGTAGAACCACAAAATCAAAGCTCCTTCATTACAATAGGCCCCACCGGTCAAATATTCCATCATCAACATCATCCCTTGTTTCCTCTATTGCAGAATAACCGCTAGTCAAGTCTCTCAATGGACTTTTCACACATGATTTTGGGAAATTTTTCAAGGCCTCTTGCAAAGACAAAGAAATGTTGGTATACGTAATTTGATCGTTTCAGGTTTAAAAATATATTTTATTACATTTATATTAAACAGATTATATTTAAATTTTTAAAATTTTGATATTAATTTATTTAATTAAAATTATATTAAAATTAAATATTTAAATATTTATATTGTTAAGTTTTTGGATATGTTTTAGATTAGAATTGGGTTTGAGAAATTTTGAATTTTAAATAAATGAGTGGATAAGATTAATTTTTTTTTTAATATATCATTGAATGAACTGAATAATAAATATATTTCAACTTTAAATAATTAAAAAAGAATATCTTGAAAACCTTGTTTTTGTTTTTCACCGGGAGATTCAAGTTGCCCAATGTATCCGTTTCTTTTTTAAAAATAATATTCCAAAAGGTTGATGTCAATGTAGTGATGATTGTGAGGAGAATGTGTGTTCTTGAAACTAATTTTTTATTTATGGCTTTTTTGATATCTTTAAATCCAACAAATTCATCAGATACATTTAAATTTAATATAATTATTGAAGATCAAATTGGTCGAAATTTGAACATCTTTAAATCTCAAATTAAAAGATACACATAACAACCAAGCATCCTCATATATTTTACTACTTAGGGTTCACACATTATGTTTTAATAATAATTAAAACAGATTCTCGTTAATCTTAACGAAAGATATATTTATTAAATATTAAAGTACTTGGTTAAATTGATCCTCTCAAACACTGTCCACTCGATTTCTAATCTGACAGGTAGCTTGCGTCAATTGGAAATAGACCATCAACTAGACAATATGCAAGCATCAATTGGATTTTGAGCGTAGCCCACTAGAGATACGGTTAGTCTATTTTGGCACTAGCTAAATTGGTGCTCCACTCGACTAGTGATTCTCGACTTCTTTTACTGTCGATTCACGTGGGTGTGCCTTAGTTTGTCATCACTGCTATCGTCAACCTCATTGAGTTCCACTGTCTCCTTCGACTAAACCACATCTTGAATGGATCTACCAATGTTAGGCGTCGACTGGATGGAGTTCGAGCAAATTTGGAGCGACTTCTATCTGTTCAAAAGCTTCAATTGGTGTTTTATTGGTTTCTTGTTTGGGAGTGAAGATAGGACGTAATACATGTAACTCTCGATTGGTTTTACATTGACCAATTGAAGTGACCAACCTTGGATGTGGCGGAGTGGCTGTATTCCCATGCCCTTTTATTGTCATCGGCCAACTTTTATTCCCTTTTGGTTGGAGGTATTCCAAATTCTTGTTTTGTCGATTGTTGAAGCTCTCCCCAGAATCAGAATTGTTGTGTATGCAAACCACATGCACGTCGTGGATTTTCCCCAGAAGGTTTGACACAGGAGATGTGGAATGAGTAGCTTACTAGTTTTTATTATTTTTACCAAGATCAATATTGTCCCTTATTGTTGACTTACTATGCAGTAATATGGGTAAAAGCTTTTGGTATCTAAGTGAAAATAAGGTTGTTGACGAGTGCCAATGAATTCACCTCTTTAAAACAGTTACCAAGTTTTAGTTCAAATTCGATTCAATACTTCAATGCTCTGTTTTAACTTCCTTGTTTTGTCTTTTTAATGTGAAACTTGAAACATTGGTTAATATTAATTGCACAAATTTGATCTAATATTATATAAATCTATCTTAAACCAAGCAAAAACACAAAGTTATTTCTTGTTTTTTTAAATCAAACCTAATAAAAATTCAAACCTCTGTTAATATTAATAAATATGCAACTTAAAATATTTGTTAATATTAATTACACTGATCTTTTTGTTTCCTTCTCTAATATTATATAAATCAACCAAAACAAAAAGACAAAGTTATATCTCTTTAGGTCCATGAGTAGCATCTTTAATCCAACCTACTTTTTATTCCAAACCACAACCATTCGATGATATTCTCTCAAATTTACGAGATATTTTTATTTGAATTTTTTTATTTTATTATTTAAAATATAAAATTTTAATTATAAAGATATGTTCAATAGTGGGATAAAAAGATATGTTCATATGCATTGATAAAGTTGTTTAACAATCTGCTAAAGATTAAATTAAAAAAATAAAATATGCATTTCCATATGCTCATCTAAATTAAGGATGTATTTAAGGGTTTCATGAAAACTCAATAAAATTTTAAATGGAAAAATTTAAAAGCCAATGGCATGAAGGAAATGATGTTTCCAAATATATATAAAGGGCTTGAGTACTCTTGAATTGAATTAACTATTTTGTGAACTGTGGATGATTATAGTGTGTTTAGCATTGGGATTGTTATATGCTGAAAATTGTTTTTGTTCTGGTATAAAATTGTCTACATTGTTGTTAGCAATAGTTAATTTATTAGTTAATTATGTTTTCATTTGAAATTGTTAATCAGTTTCACTATAGCTAGATTTCTTTGGATAGACTTGAAAGGGGTCTTTTTAACTATTAGAACAAATGAAGCATGAACTATTAAAATATTTCAACTGCTATAAATCGAACCAAATTGGAAAATTTCCGAATTCTTTAGCCTGATTTTCTCGAACTTGGTAACTATGCCTTAAAATATATCTTTTCATGTTGCAAACGTAAAATGGAAATCCATGTAATCAATTGAAGAGTAAAAACAACATGTTACATGTTCTTATGACTAAGATTTTGGATAATCATTGCCTTAGAGATAACCATGGAAACAAGGGAATGGATTTCTCATTAATGAATGAAATGAACCAACCATAGATGAGACTACCACATTCCACCCAACTGTAGAATTGTTGAGCCAAATCTCTCTTCAGCCAATCATCCCTGTGCCATATTCCAAGCATGAATGTGGGATCTCATAGAACACATTAATCAAAAATCATCCAAGGTTTTCATAGGCCATCCACCTCAGCCCATCAAATAGTGATTCCACAACACGGTCAAACATCACCAAACCATCATCAGATCGGTCTCCATCGAAGCCTCCGAGGGCTTCCAGAGTGTTTGTCTAACCAAGGCTTCCAAAACTAGTAACTCAACACAAGCTATGGGAACATGATAACCAACCAACCAAAACAAAGCAATGAGAGTAAACACACAATCACCATGTCTATCCAGGAAATGGCAAGGCTAGGCAATCCATTGTCAATCCCAGCCATCCTCCAAGCCAATGACAAATCATAACCAAGAAACCACATGCATGTGCCATGCATGCCAAAAATAGTGAAGAAATCATACATGCAACTTAGTACCTGCAGGAAAATATGTTGTAGCTGCTAATGCAGATGCCCTCTTGCACCTTCCTTCTGTTCCTTCTCCTTCTTGCTCCAAGAATCAAAGTATCCCACACCTTCTAAGAGTGCTCCATGAAAACTCTAAGTATCCAAGAGTATGAGAGAGAGAGAGAATAATGAGAGAGCTACAAAACTGAAATGATCAAGCATGTCCACTGATCCCCATAAGCCTTTTTATTAAGGAGGCCTATACTTTCTTCATTTTCCTTCAATTTCCTCCTCACATGCAACGTGTGACGTTTTATCTTTCTTTTCTTCTAATTTCCATTATTTTCATAAATGAATATGCCAAAATATCTTTTTGCCTCTTTAATGCCTTAGACATTGACTTTTCCAATTTCCTTAGCCATAAACAACCAAATGAACATCCCCTAGGATGTATTTCCTACCTTTCAACTTGGAATATGTTTCCCATCATCTGTGGTATTTATATATTTTTTACATGGAATTTTCACCAGGGTTGCTACACGTATTTTTTTTACCAGTGAGACCTCGAACTCTGCAATCAAAATAAGTAGTGGATGCCTTCCAAATCATAAATTTGTATGGCATTTTCCAATCCAAATATCAGGTGCAAGGTAAAAAAATTCAAATGGAAATAACATGACAACAAAACTATAGCCTCAAACACTTGTGAAAGCCACTTCAGAAATAGTTCTAGCAATTAAATAGTACTTAGAACAACAATAAAAATTGCATTCATTTTTTTCAAAGGATACACAAACATCTAAGATTCATACATTTTCAATTCTTTCTTTCTACTCAATTTGACTCACCAATTGCTCCAACTCATTCTTCACACTCATGTCTAAAATAATGGATAGAATCAGTCCATATCGAATGGTGAAGACTGCAATTAGATAGGGATCAATGAAGTCTTTTAGTCTAACATTATTGGCACCAGTTAAACTATCAACCTTCTTGACAGTTTAAGCTAGATGTTGATTCTCAATATTTACAAAAGTTTTCACCACTTCCAACTATGTGTTATTCATTTTATTGTAGGCCATCACAAGATCTCTGATAATGTCATTAATGATGTCCATCCTTTTATTGTCAACGAGGAGGTAGAGTAAATTCAAATTTGTATTAGTTGTTCAAAAAAATCAACAAAAATTATTTATTTGTTTATAAGTGTTTGACCTCTCGAATGGTCATTCATATTTTATTATATACTTTATACCCATATTCTACATCATTGAATGCTTTCTTTCAGGACCATTCAAAGCTCATACCTAATTTAACCTATTTGATGTGATATTGATTGTATATAACAATGTTTTGATGTATCATTGATGTTATCATGCTTGGGAAATCTTTTTTTGCAATATGCATCTTTCAATGCGAATAAGATGTACATTCATTAGGTTGATGTTAATTTACCCTTTGCGGTGCAACTTAATGTATATGTTCTTTTGCTTTGTCAAGATTTCCTTAGAGTAATTGTTTTAGTTGGTAAATGTTTCTTTCTTATCGACATTCTCCTTTATGAAGCATTAATATTCCCGTGTTTGTGTGTCTATTGTTTGAAACCTAAAATTTCTAGGAATGGAAACAAAGTTGTGATGTTCATATGTTTAGAGGAAATATACCTTTAGAGGTTGGGAATAGTGCTAGGCTTATGTCTATTTCATTCTCAGAGAAATGCTCAATGGTTGCATTCCTCCTTCAGTATGGAATCTTTGCAGGCAACTTGTGGATATTATTCTAGATGGTAATGATTTAAGTGGTTACGTACTAGAGCCTGATTTTCCTAATGTTACATGCAATAATTTGCATATTTTAGACTTGAGCAGTAACAATCTGCAAGGGCCCACGCCTCTCTTTCTTAGATAATTTCATGACCTGCAAGAGTTGGATTTGAGAAATAACTCTTTATCTGGTACAATACCTGAAGCTCTTGTCTAACACAATTTATCAAGTTTTAATTTGTCTCTTTAAAATCCTAGTGGAACCATTTTGGTGCTTTCCCATAGTTTTGGCGGTGATTCATTTACATGAAACTATTTCTCGGGGTCTCCTCACCTTATGCAGGAACCCAAGTTTAGAGGCATTTTGGACTAAGCCCTGGGCTAGTTGTAGGAATTGTTATTGCATTTATGACATCAATTCTTGTCTGTTTGTCCTTGTTGAAAGGCATTGGAAGTTGCCACAATATGAAAGTGTTGGAAGGAGGAGAGGACCCTTCTTTGAATGAAATAGAAGAAGAAGAAATAGGGCGTAACACCCTCCTCTAAGGCCTACCTAAAAGTAACCATGCCAACCGAGTTAAACATTAGACGAGACACTAGTATGATCATATTCGACCTCTTATGTAACCTTTAGGAAGTGGAATCAATAGAAAATTACATATAGTCATCCAAGATCATCAACAGAACCCTCAAGAGAGAAATCAACCACTCAAGAGGCATGTCCCTGGTTCCCACTGTTTTTCTAAACCTCTTAAGCCATATTAACTCTCATTCTATATGCAAGGGATTGACCAGAGACCCAAAGTCGATCTCATAGGCCTGCATGCCAATGACTATGGGCCAAACTTACCAATTATGTGCCAATGACCCTGAGATTTAAGCCACTTTTCAGACCCTGAGCCTAGGCCACTAGCTAGAATTGAATGATAGCTTGAAATCAGAAAAAATACAGGGAAAGAATGAAGCAAAAGAAATAAGTTCAACAAGACCTTAACTAGACCCCTACTAGCCATGTTAGGCATTTTTCAAACATGTCATTGAAATGTAACCTACATGTGTAAAGAACAGAATTAAGTGTAGGGATATCATACTTATCTTCAAATCTCTATGAACCATTGTTTCCTCATGCCATTTGCTTCATATTCACATATTAGTTCATAGACACATTATCCATTGATATACAAGTAAAAATATGCTAAGAACCATACATAGTTGTTGTCATAAAATGTTCATATAACCAACATAATCATAAAATAAATACCATGAACATATAAGCCATCAAAATCTGTATATACATTGGAAACTTTTCACATGAAAATCGAGGGAACGAATTTCTCATTAATGAATGCAATAAACCAACCAAATATGGGACTACCACTTTCCACCAGACCATATAATGGCTGAGCCAAACCTCTCTTCAGCCATTCACCCTCGTGCCATATTTGAAGCATGAATGTGGGATCTCATAGAAAACATCAATCAAAACTCATGCAGGGCTTCCAGAGGCCATCCACATCAACCCGTCAAATGGTGATTCTACCTCATGGATGAACATCACAAAACCATCATCAGATTGGTCTCCATCAAAGCTTTGTAGGGCTTCTAATGCGTTTATCCAACCAAGGCTTCCAAAACTAGTAACTCAACCCACAACTTATATTGGGCTTCCATAGTGTTTGTCCAAACAAGGCTTCCAGGATTGATAACTCAACCCAACAAGGGCTTCTAGAGAGTTTGTACAACCAAGCTTCCAGGACTAGTAACTCAACCCAAGTTGTTATAGGGCTTTGAGAGCATTTGCTCAATCAAGGCTTCGAGGACAAATAACTCAACCCAGACTAAGGAAACATTAGAATCAACCAAAGCAAACAATGAAAGTAAACCCAAAATCACCATTTTTATCCATGAAATAGAAAGGCTAGGTAATCCACTCTCGATCTAGGGAATCCTCCTCGCCAATGACATATCACAACCAAGAAACCAGATGCATATGCCATGCATGCCAAAAATAGTGAAGAAATCATACATGCAACTTGGTATCTATAAGAAAATTTGATGTAGATTTTGATGTCGATGCCTTCTTGTGACTTCCTTCTCTTCCTTTGCCTTCTTGTTCCAAGGATCCAAGTATGACACGCCCTCCAAGATTGCTCCAAGAAAACTCTAAGTATCCAAGATTATGAGAGAGAGAGAATAATGAGTGAAAGCTCCAACACTAAACTGAAAAAAGGCTACCAACTGATCCTCATAAGCCTTTTTATGGATGAGGCCTCTATTTTCTTCATTTTCCATTATTTTCATTCATTTTCCTCCTCACATGCAACATGTGACCTTTCACCTCCTTTTTCTCCTAATTTCAATGATTTTTCATAAATAAATGTGTCAAAAATGCCTTTTTGCCTTTTAATGCCTTAGCCATTGCCTTTTCCAGTTTCCTTAGCCATAAACAACCAAATGAACAACCCCTGGGATGTGTTTCCCAACATTTATCTTGGAATAAGTGTCCCATCAACTGTGGTTATTGTTTTTAAATTTTATTACATGGAATTTTCACGAGGGATGTTACAAAACCTTTCGCCTTAGGGAACACTGTCCTTGGTGTTCAATCACACATATACCTCAGAAACCTTATGAAAGAAGATATACTACTCATGGAAATTTATAACACAACTCGATGCAGTATTTACAATGAAATGTTTTCTCAAGAGAAAAACATCATGACGACATGACAAATACCGCATTGTGGAGCTTTATAACACAACTCATTACAGTACTTACGATGATCATCCTATTGAGTGCCAACTCATATAACATCATGATAACATAATCACAAGATAGAATAATAACATGACACCTATACTACATAGTGGAGCTTTATAACATAGCTCACTACTGTATCTACATCGATACATAGGTGTACATATAGCATAATCATAAAAAAAATACATATACCAAACATATGCCAAATCACATACCATAGAATGTATCAAAACATATATTAAATACCATGTCTAAGCATATATCAAAACATTATATATCATATATCAAACCATCATAAATAAAATATCAAAACACCTTAAGCAAATAACAAACCACCATAAGAAAATACCAAACCACCATAAGAAAATACCAAACCACCATGTTATGTTGTTTTTCCTCAATCGACAAACAAGGAAGGATACATAGCCTACATATGATCTGCCATCTCCCATGTAGCTTCATTGAGCCCAAAGTACTCCCACTGCACTCTAACTCGCTCGATTGCTTGGTTTTGGATCATGAGCACCTTTTTATGCGATATACACTTAGGCTCTAGCTTGAATTCTCCATATGGTTCCATCTGCAATACAAACCAATCAATCACATGATCAACGTCCTTAACATACTTCTTAAGCAAAGATACATGGAAAACGTCATGGACTTTCACTGTCTGAGGTAGTGCACGTCGATAGGCTATTGGCCCAATTCTCTCAATGACGCTGAAGGGTCCAAAAACACATGGTGCCAACTTGGCACATGAGCCAATCCGCAAGGAGCTCTTCTTCTATTTGATGCACAAGTACACCTATTCCCCAACTTGGAACTCGTTGAACAACTTGTTCCTATTTGCATAACTCTTCTACCTATCCTATGTTTCCTTGATATTCTTCTTGATCATCTGCATCTCTTGTTCAATGTATGCCAATGTATCTGGTCCAATCAATACCTTGTTAACTTGATCACTCCAACTGATAAGAGTGTTACAACTCCGCCCATATAATGCCTCAAAAGGACTCATCCTTAGTGACTCTTGATAACTTTTCTTGTATGCAAACTCTACCAAAGGGAGATACTCTTCCCACTTCTATTGCTGATGCATCACATATATCCTCAACATGTCCTTTAATATCCTATTGACCCTCTCTGTCTATCCACTTGTCTGTGGATGATAAGTTGTGCTAAATGCCAACTTTGCGCCCAAGCCTGCAAGTAACTCCTTCCAAAAATTGGAAGTGAACTTTGCATCCATGTATGACACAATATTCTTTGGAAAAATATGAATTCTAACCACATATTGGATGAATACCTGGTCTACATCACTAGCTGAGAACGTAGACTTCACCGGAATGAAATGTGAAACCCTTGTCGACCTGTCCATAATGACCATGATGGAATTGTGCTTCTTTACTATATTTGGGAACCCTGCGATGAAGTCCATGGAAATGACCTCCCATTTCCATTCTGGAATCATAATTGGTTGTAGGAGTCTACCTGGATGTTTACACTATACCTTTACATGGTAACAATCAAAACACCTACTGACGAACTCTGCTACATCTGTCTTCAAATTTGGCCTATAATAATATTTCTTCACTGATGTTAGTGTTTTATGATAACCTAGGTGAGATAAATATGGTTTCTCATGAAACTACCTCAATATCACCCTCTTGAGCTCATTGTTATTCGATACATATATCTTGTCTCAAAACTTGACCAATCCATCTATTGTAAGACAATATTCCATGTCTTGTGCACCTACACCTCTACCGATACCTATATTACCACCTATACCTATACAAGTACATGTACCTATACCTTCACCTGTACTTGTACATGTACTATCACTCTACTGCCACTAGTGCATAATCTCCATATACTTGACATCCTGCTGCCCTACCTACAAGATCCTATCCTGTCAGTCCACCCCATAGGATCTCACAGCTACCAAGTGATGTACCTGTACCCATCTACTGAGAGCATCTGCCACACTTTTCTCCCTACCTTTGATGTACCTGATCTTGAAATCAAACTCACTAGTTTTGATCAACCATCTAGCCTACCTGACATTGAGATTCTACTGGTCAAACAAATATCTCAACCCAATGTGATCACTCATAAGTACAAATCTCCTACCAAGAAGATAGTTCCTCCACATCTTCAATGCATGTATAATTGTTGGTAACTCAAGATCATGTTTTGGGTAGTTATGATTGTTCTTGTTTAGTTTCTAAGAATCATAACATACCACTTGTTCATCCTACATAAGGACTCAAACAAGCACTCTCTTAAAAGCTTTTTTGCATACCAAAAACTCTTTGTCTAGATCTACAATCTGTAACACTGGTGCATGCATCAACAACTACCTAAGCTACTCCAATCTAGCCTCACACTCGGCAGTCCCTTCAAACTTATTACCTTTCCTTTGCAATGATTTAATGGGATAAGTAACGTGTGAGGATTTCCTGATAAAGCTCTTGTAATAGCCTGCCACACCCATGAAATATCTTAACTCATCCACACTCTTAGGAGCTGTCCACTCCATGGTGGCCCTTATCTTCTGTGGATCTATTGCAAGTCCTTCCTTGTAGACAACATGTCCCAAGTAGTGCACCTCAGTTTGAAAGGAACAACACTTATTGAGCTTAGCATACAACTGGTGCTCCCTCAACAACCTTAGTGCTGATGCTAAATGCTTGGCGTGCTCTTCTTAATTTTTAGAATATACCAGTATATCATCAATGAACACAGTAAAAAAGTTATCCAAATATGGACGCAACACACTATTCATCAAGCACATCAATGTAGTTAGAGAATTAGTTAAGCCAAATGGAACGACAACAAACTCATAATGCCCATACCTCCTCCTAAATGTAGTCTTGTAAATGTCCTCCTCTTTGATGCATAGTTGATGGTATCCAGATCTCAATTCAATATTCTACAACACTTCTTCTCCATTCAGCTGATCGAACAAGTCATCAATCCTTAGAAAAGGGTACATGTTCTTGATAGTCACTTTGTTTAAATTACAGTAATAAATGCACAATCTAAGATTACCATATTTCTTCCTCACAAATATGACCGATGCACACCAAAGTGATACACTTGGCCTAGTGTGTCCCTTGTCCAAAATTTCCTTCAGCTGCAATTTTAACTCAACCAACTGAGGTGTGCTCATCTTGCAAGGTGATTTAGATGTTGGAGCTACCCCTGATACTAAATAGAAAAATTTACTTCCCTATGCGGTGTCAAATTTGTAATGTCCTCAAGAAATACATCTTGAAACCGTTGCAAAACTCGATACATGTTCAACACATCGACATCCTTAGCCTCCTTACCCTCATCACTAGAAATGTGTATTGAAAATAGCTTGCAACCCTTCCTGTGGCTACACTTTTCTTACATAACTATCACCATCCTAATTGATGTGGCTTTCTTCTTACCCTATAAGGCACTTGGTTCTCCATTGTCATTAACACACTCAATAGCTTTATCATAACTGCCTACCTTGGTTCTATGTAGGTACAACCAATCCATGCCCAATAACATAATGTACGAAACCAAAACTAATATATTTAAATGTGCTATTGTAGGAATACCATTTATGTCAAATGTACAAGGTCTTACACAATGATTCACTTGCTTCTTTGTACCTGTAGCCACTTGCACTAACTTAGACTCTGCATGCAACTACTTATTCAAACCACACTTATCCACTGAGTCAGGACATACATGGCTATAACTAGATTGAGGGTCAATAAAAATAGAAATAGCTTGATCACAAATATTACTATCCATTTGAATGATAGATGCATGGTGTTCTGCCTGCCTATTGTACACAGCTGCATAGATACGAGGAATACTCTAGCCTACATCTGCAACAATCTGCAACTCATTTGCATTCTATATCTAAGGTCCGCCACCTTCATTATGTGGAAAATCTCTCCTTTGATGATATTTGCCACAACTCCAAGATTTTATAGGCTTCCAGCCTATGTCCTTATTCTTTTCTTCAGATCGATGTCCCTATCCTCTATATAATGTATTGAACCCCTTAGGTGGTGCAACATTCTCCTTGTTATCTATACCCAATGGCCTTGCTCACTTTTTATCCCATTTTCCTTTGTTCTTTACATTACCTCTCCACGTTAGCTTAGTTTCAGGGTTGCACTTTGATTGTTCATAGAAATGCTTTAGCTTTCGAATGACTTCCTCCAATGATCTAGGCTAATCAAATTCAATCTTGTCTTTGAATGCAACCGGTAATCTGCTAATGAATCTTTGAATCCTATCCTTCTTCTCCTTTAGGTAAGGCACATACCTCAATAGTTCCAAAAACATACTGGTGTACTCATCATTTGTCATGCATCCCATCTTTAGTTCATAGAATTATTTTTCCCTATCATTAAAGTATCTTTCTAACAAATACTTCTTCTTGAATAGCAACTCAAATCCACTCCATGTCAGAGATTTCTCATCAATGTCTTTGACATTCTTCACATCTTCCCACCAGATTTCTACTTTACCTTTAAGACTGAAAGTATTCGCCCTAGCTTTCAAGTTCTCTGAGTTGTCATGCAACTTGCATATTTTCTTCATACCAAGGAACCATGCCTCTGCATCCTGTGATCTATTTACCTTTCCATAAAAAGTAGGTGGCTTTGCTTTCTTAAACTCATCTGACAAGTATCCCCTATCACTCCTCCTATAAGGATGATAACAGTGATGATCATAGTGCTTATCTAAATCAGAATTGGAGTCGTATATGTGTCTATCCCTTCTCCTCTCCAGAGTGTCAAACAATCTGCCATCTTGGATTGTGTCATCTGTATTTGATCAGTGACCACCATGTGATCTAGTACCAGATGCCCAATTAGTTTTGTCCTCTTTCTCATGACTGATCTGAAGTGGTCCTTGCCATTGCAAATCTGACAAGCTCATGTGTATCACTACATTTACCTCTACTAGCTTTTCTCGTGTCTGTATGATTTTTTCATTATCTGTCTTACAACTCCTTATTTCTTCCTTTAAACTTCTTAGTGTTACTACCAAATCTGAAGATTTCCCAACACCATACTTCTCTTCAGATTCATAGGGACAGTCTCTGTTGTCAACCATCTTGCTAGCCACTTTATATTTCTTCTTGCAAGGCTTAATATGTCAGATAAACCAAATCACAATAAATCAATGTACCTTAGTATAGTTCGAGGAGGATACCTTGTCTGCAAAATCACCAAATCAATGCGATACATGTATAACATAATCATAACAACATATAGACATACACAAATAAATGTATCAACACCTAATCATCACTCTAGTTAGGGTCCAGTCATCCATGCAGGGCCATATCAACAATGCATGCTATGACCTCATGCATGAAAACAACCATTAACCCATTGTACACATTTCTACATGCAACCAACAACATGCATAAGAAATGCCTAATCAACTAGACATACACATAAACGCATGTAGTCAAACATTAGCTATCAATTTTTGTAATCAACCTACATGATTGATACATGTAATCAAAATATTCAAGAATGTAACCTAACATAGAAGGATGTAAGTAGGCGACATAAAATCAACATGTAAGTGACATATAATCCATAGGAAACTAGTCACATGCTCATGAAAATTTCTCTTCATGAAATCAATATCAAATTCTCCATGATAAGCATACTATAACCCTAGTCAATCATCAGGGAAATGTAACACATATATAAGTGTAAGAGACACACATGAAATTGACATGCATTTATGACCAACACATTCAACTGATCTAATCCGAGAGTTGAACCATGCTCTCATACTACTCTGTAACACCCTCCTCCTAGGCCTACCCCAAAGTAACCATGCCAATATGGGTAAAAATGAGACAAGAGGCTACTAGGATCATATTTGACCTCCTATGTAACCTTGAGGAAGTGGAATCGATGTAACAACAGATACATTCATCCGACATCATCTATAGAACCCTTAGGAGACAAGTCATCCACTCAGACAGCCTGTCCCTGGGTCCCATTGTTGTTCTCAACCTCTTAAGCCATCGTCGCTCTCATGCTATGGGAAAGGGAGTGCCCAGAGACCCAAAGTCACTCTCATAACCCTGCATGCTAGCAATTGTAGACAAAATTTACCAGTTTTATGCCAGGGACCCTCGGATTTAAGCCACTTTTTGAGGCCCAGAGCCTAGAATGGAATGATAGCTTTAAATGAAGAAAGTAGAAGGAAACAATGGAGAAAAAACAATAAGCTCAACAAGGCCTTAACTAGACCCCTACTAGTCATGTCAGGCATTTCATTAAACATATCATCGAAATGTAACCTATAGGTTTAAACAACATAATTAATTGTAGAGATCTCATACTTAACCGAGAATCTCCATGAACCATTGCTCCATCATTCCATTTGCTACATATTAATCTATTAATTCATAAACACATTATCCATTCATATAAAAGTAAAAACATTCTGAGAGCCATACATAGTTTCTGTCATAAAATATGCATATAACCAACATAATATGAGCATATTAGCCATCAAAATCCTTATATACATCAATACCTTTTCACATGAAAATCAAGGGAATGAATTTCTCATTAATGAATTAAATAAACCAATAGAGATGGGACTACCACATTCCACCCAACCATAGAATGGCTGAGCCAACCCTCTCTTCAACCATTCACCCCTGTGCCATATTACAAGTATAAATGTGGGATCTCATAGAACACATCAATAAAAACGCATCTAGGGATTCTAGTGGCAATCCACCTCAACCCATGAAACATTGATTCAACCTCACAGTTAGACATCACAAAACCATCATCAGATTGGTCTCCATCCAAGCCTTCCAAGGCTTCTACAGTGTCTATCCAACTAAGGCTTCTGGAGTGTTTGTCCAACCAAGGTTTCCAGAATTAGTAACTCAACCCACAACTTATACTAGGCTTCCAAAGCATTTTTCCAACAAAGGCTTTTAGAACTAGTAACACAACCCACCAAGGTCTTCCATAGTGTCTGGCCAACTAAGGCTTCCAAGACTAGTCACTCAACCCATGCTATTATAGGGCTTCTAAAGAATTTGTTCAACTAGAGCTTCAAGGGCTAATAACTCAACCCAAGCTAATGAAACATGAGACCCAACCAAAAAAATCAATGAGAGTAAACTTACAATCACCATGGGTATTCAGGAAATGGCAAGGCTAGGAAATCTACACTTGATCTGGGAAATCCTCAATGTTAATGGCAGATCACAACCAAGAAACCACATGCATATGCCATGCATTCCAAAACTAGTGAAGAAATCATACATGCAACTTGGTACCTGCAAGAAAATATGACATAACTATTGATGTCGATGCCTTCTTGCACTTCACAACTCTTCCTTTGCCTTCTTGCTCCAAGAATCCAATTATGCCACACCCTCCAAGAGTGATCTAGGAAAACTCTAAGTTATGAGAGAGTGAGAATAATGAGAGAGAGCTCCAACACTGAACTGAAAAAATATTACCAATTGATCCTCGGAAGCCTTTTTATGGATGAGGCTTCTATCCTCTTCATTTTCCATTATTTTCCTTCATTTTCCTCCTCATATGCAACCTTTGACCTTTCACCTCCATTTTCTCCTAAATTTTCATTTTTTCATAAATAAATGTGACAAAAATTCCTTTTAATGCCTTATCCATTTCATTTTCCAAATTCCTTAGCCATAAAAAACCAAATGAACACCCGCTAGGATGTGTTTCCCAACATTTAGCTCAGAATAAGTTTCCCCTCGACCATAGTAATTGTTCTTAACTTTTATTACATGGAATTTTCACCAGGGCTGTTACACACGGGAGGGCAGATTAGTGGTTTTTGAACGTGCGTGTAATATCATGGTGGAGGATGTGTTGAATGAAATATGTCAAGTATTGGGTAATACTAGCTATGGCATTGTCTACAAATCCAAGCTTAGCCCATTAGAGAACTTTTGAGGTCTAAAATTGGCTTCCTAAGAAAAATGTACAACCAAAATAAAATCTATAAGAACCAATAGGATTCAATATACTAATTTCAACCATGGGGGATGATTCACCATTTCTGGGGTAAAAAAGTTAAAATATTAAAAAATAATAAAATAATAAAACTACTTTTTGAACTTATATTTTCAACGTATATCCCTAAGGTTTTACTCAAATTTCTAGCCAGAGTACTCGTCAGATGCAAAATTTAATTCCTCATCCAAGGAGTACCCATGTTTCGTTTCTTCGATGGACCCTACTACATGAAAAATGAGAATGAAAAATCCTGATTATAATGACGTTTTTCATGTATTCCTCATTTTCGTGTATTAGGGTGCACCAAAAGTATGAAACATGGGTACTCATTGGATGAAGAATCAAATTATGAATCCAAAGGGTGTTCTCGCTCGAAATTGAAGTAAACCTATAGGAAGAAAATTTGAAAATATGAGTTGAAAATGTAGTTTTTTCTTTTTTCCCTCTAAAGTTTGATTATGTAATCTAATGATATTTTATTATTTCCCTTATTATTTTATAATTTTCTTAGGAGGCCCATTTTAGACTTCAAAATTCCCGTAATGCAAGGAGGAACTATTGCTTTGAGGCATGTCAAGGAAGGGACTTACAAGGACCACAAAGAACTCATGCATGTAATTAAGGATTTTGGTCACCTTCGTCATGAAAATATAGTCCTTCTCAGAGAATTTTATGAAGGAAAAAGAGAGAAGATTCTTGTATATGATTATCAGAAAAGAAAGAAAACTTGGATGACCTTCTCTATGATAAGTTGTCATTTTCAAACACAAGGCTATGGAATATTCCTTCTTTTGTCTTTTGTTTCTTCATCAAAAATATGAAAATTGATTGTAATACATCCTCCATTCATAAGATATCAACAATACATTGATTACAAATATTCAAATAAAGCTTGGTCTTGAATGTTGGTTATACCCTCTATGATCAACAAAACAACATTCGTAGGGTCCTGTGAAATTAGCCATTGCACTGATATGACTCATGGCCTTCTTGGCCTTTACATTTTAGAATTTTCCTATTGTCGACAATACATGAATTTCACTTCCAAAATAAATACATTTCTCCCAAAGATATAACACGAGTAACATATACTATCACTTTACCTTGAAAGCATCCATAGTCTACTTCCACTTGCAAATTGAGGATTATATTAGAATAATAAGATTGAAGAGGCCATGGTCTAACCAAATATAAAAAAAAAAATTAAAGAATTCACTAGAGTTCTACATCTCATATACACATAAGTTAGGATCTAGATTCAATATGAAGTCTTTGGAATGTTGTCTCCTTTCTTCAGGGAAATCCTCATCTTGTAGGTCTTTGGGTTGGGTCCTTTGTCTTACTGATGCAAAAATATCCTTATTTTGCAGATTCTTGAGGTGAGAGGCCCTCTTTGAGCTAGGATTGTAGACAAAACTTTCTTCTTGGAGAAGTAAGAGTAACTTTTGACCTTCACACTGGGCTTGAAACACCCATCATTCATGGAAAGCTCAAATTCAATAATGTTTTGGTCGATGAAAACTATGTGGAAAATATGACTGATTATAGTCTAGACCGGTTAATGACTTCATCATTCATTGCTCAGATGATGAATGCAACTACACTTGAGGGCTACAAGGCTCCTAAGCTCGAGAAGATGAAGAGGACCCAATCATCGTAGGAGTGAACTAGAGCTTGCATTTTAGTTTCATGTTAATTATTTGTACTCACCTTTAGCCAATTTTCTGTCTCTCCATTTGTATGCTTTACTCTATTTTTTCTATTGTTTTGATGGCATATTTAATGTAGAAGAAATATTTCAAATCCATAAGAGTAAATTCCTTAGGAGACAACAACGAAAAAATCCACAATTTGCATGGTTAGATCCTAGCAATAAGGATGCATTTAATTAAGTATTAATTACATCATTTCCAATGTGCAGAATAAGGGATTGGTATCATATCTAATACAATATAAATTTAATTGTAACATTAAGAAACTCAAACAAACCAATGTAACACTAATTGAACCAATTTCTTTAGAAAAATTTCAAATTTTTTCTCACACAAATGCTAGTAAATACACAAAATTTCATAACATTTGTACTTTTATATGCTATGCTACTCTTTCCTACGCTACCACCTTACATCATTTCCTTTGCAACATGTGCCGCAATTGCTAGTTGTAATACTCTTAATTAAAATTATATATCTATATATATATAATATATATATATATATATATATATATATATATATATATATATATATATATATCAAGTGGATCCAACACATCAAAAATATCATATGAGATATAATAACAAAGTTAAACATAGGACACATGAATGTAAAACGTTTCTTGTCTTTAATGGGACTCATTAATCTCCCAACTACCTTAGCAC
Organism: Pinus taeda; assembly: GCA_000404065.3. Taxonomy (NCBI): domain Eukaryota; kingdom Viridiplantae; phylum Streptophyta; class Pinopsida; order Pinales; family Pinaceae; genus Pinus; species Pinus taeda. Next base: position 224,143 of record APFE031110845.1, read on the forward strand.
AACTTAATTAATTTGGAAAACCCATTAGCTTTTGTCCCTATATACATGTACAAATGTAGTGTGAGAATAGGAAGATTAAAGATTATTGATCTTGCACAATAGTGATTGAATAATGAAATTTCTAGGAGAAGCCTCTTCTTTCATTTAGTGGACCACTAAAAGATATTTGTTGAGAGCTTGGATGTGTATGATTCCTTTATCAGGAGAAAGTATCAGCAGCAATTTAGTGACCTTAAGCTCACTATAATTTCTTAATGGTTTGTAGCCAAGCAATAATTTTGAACCAAAGGAAATCATTTTGTGAGAAGAATAGTATTCACCCAAACACTCCCTTTAGGAGAATTACTTTAGATTCTCCATCAAATGTAGCCAAAGGAAATTTTTTTTGTTATACTAATTTCTAGTTGTATATCATGATAAAGTACTTAAGATAATGGAGGAAAGGAGCTTAAAATTTGGAGGCTTTAAGAAGTACATTTGAAAGGAAAGTTGTTGTGACCCTAAAGAGATTTATATTTCTCTCTAGCCATATTCCCATGCCAATGTTTTGGATAGCCTTTGAAAGCATTTGTTTCCTTAGCTTTGTGCCATTACCTTATATCTTCTTCCATTGATTTCCTTGCCAATGAGGTTTCAAGCCGATGAAACCTTCAATTATTTTCCATACTTTCTTTTAGAAAGAGAAGGAGAGCATGAGGTTTTCATTTGTTTCCAAATATTCTTTTGTAAAGGCTAAATTTGGTTAGGCCCTCATAAATTCCCTTTTAAAAATAATAGGGCATGATAAAGTTCTATTATTTAGGAGCCAAATATTTTTTTTTCCTTGTCCAGTTTTTGTATTTCCAAACGTATTTCCATCACTATAGCATTGGTTGATTATTTCCTTCCATGGTCAGTGTAATCCAAACAACAATAGGTTCATAGTTATCAGAGGGGTATATAAACTAGAGGACTAAATCATCCTCATGATTAATGAATACATTGCTTCTCTAGTGATAGTCTATATAGGACTTGATTGTGTCAACATATTCCTCATTTAAGTCTATTTCTATCCATAATAACCATTAATGTTGTCTAGTGTTTACTTCTTGGAAACTAGAAATGTGACAAAGGGAATCAAATCATATTGTTTTGATATATTGAATGAGGGGTAACCTCTATAGTTTGTTAGTCAAAATTCACAAATTAGGGCTATGCTAGAAATTATCTTCCTTTCCTACCCTCTAAGTTAACCTATTCCAAAATAATGGAAATTTTGTTAATGTGGATTTTCGAATGATGGAAGAATTGTATCTCTTTTTAAGAGATTAAATTCAATTCTACATAACTTTGATGATTTGAACCTAGATTCCTTATCCTTGAAATATTATCCAAACATTTTTGGCTACTAAATATTTGGAAAATGGAAATAGATTCTTTAGTCCCCATCCAACTTGGGTTTATGCAGTGGTGATATTTTCATAAAAAAAACCAAAGCCATACCCCTCTTCTATCAATCCCCTAACTAATTTAAATTATATCAAAGCTACCAAACTTAGTTAAGGACTCTTTTTTCTTCTAAGCAAGAGATATCCAATAGATTATAATTAATTTAAGGAAAATTTTGATGAAGTTGAGATAACCATCAAAAGAAGCTCATTAACTGCACTCTGTGTTTAACGTTTTTGAATCATTGGTTGTGAGCTACTATAAATCTGATTTAAGATATGGATTAGTCTTGAGGTGGAAACAAAAGTATTTAGAAACAACATAAAAGATAATTATCACAAAAGGAAAAATAAGAATAATGTAAGGTTTCTTAGGATTTGAGAGATGATAAAATGTTATTATAGTGATGGGTTAATTTATTAGCATACTCATGGATATGAACAATACATCTATAATTTCTTTTAGGCTATTTAATATTTTTTTAAACCATTAAAAAAAAAAAAGATTTTATTTACAAAAACTAAATGTGAAACAAAATTAAGATTGCTTACAAAGAGTAGTATTTTATCGTCCCTGGAGTGCTCTTCTTAACACTTTGGCTAAAAGGAGAAATAAAATTGGGGAGAGGAGTCATCCCTACTAAATTACGCTTTCATATTTGAAGAAAGGTGAGGCTTCCCCATGGATTAAAACTAAAAAACGACAAATAAATACAAGCCATTAATAGAAAAAAATAAGAATAAGAGAAGAAAAAAAGTAGAATAAACCACAAAGTTTCACAATATGTGAGATCACATTCTATTACCCAAATGTGACTTTTAGGCAAATCTCGGGCATTCTAGATAATAAGAAATTGGGTCTAATATACTAAGATTGATAATATTGGGTTTATAATATTAGAGTTTAATATTTGGCTTATAATAATGGGTTTTATAATATTAGGGTTTATAGTATTCAGTTTAATATTAGGGTTTAATATTGGGTTGACAATATTAGAGTTTATAATATTGAATTTAATGTTGAGGTTTAATACAAGGTTATTGTTAGGGATTATAATACTGAGTCTTATATCATTGTTTTATATCGGGGTTTATAATATTGAGTGTGATATCATGGTTTAATATTAGGTTTTACTATAGAGTTCTAGTGTTAATTGAAACTTACTCACTTATTGAACACTTCACTTATCATTACCTATATTAAAACACTAATATTAAAAAATTATACAAAAACTAATACTAATATTAAATATATATTAACTAGCCAACCATATAATAAATGTGTTTGATATAAGTAGATAGAGGACATCAAGCATATCCACAACCCAATGGTAAATGGGGTTGGCATACCACATAGAGGTTATCAGCACATTTATAATTATTACGTTATAATTTGATTTAATATAATATTATATTATTATATATAATTATGATAATTATATAAGTAATGATTAGGTTTTATAATATTATGTTTAAAATATTGGGTTTTAATACAAGGCTTTTGCTATCAAATTTGAATGTCAATTGAAACTTATTGAATTGAATACTCAAATTATCTTTACCTATACTAAAACCCTATTAGTAAAACCCAATACTAAAACCTAATACTAATATTATAATTAGGGTTCTATATTAAGTAAGAAAAAGTTAGGTATTCTACTAAATGAGCAACTTTCAATTAACATTGAAACCTTACTATTAGAACTCAATAATTTAAACGTAATATGGTAAAACTTAATTATTATTTATATAATTACTTATATTAGTATAAAATCATTACCATACACCTAGTGATTATTAATGTGGTTGATATATACCTATTAGTCTATACCAATCACATTTTCTAATTTGATTATGGATATAATAATCGAATACGCACTCATATCAAAAACATTTATTAATGTTGTTGTGCAAGTAAATAACATATATTTATCAACATGTATGACCTGACATCTTTAACAAGAGAGAGATACATGTTACACTTTAATTTGGTTAAGTCTATTTTATTGATGCATCATTCAAAATACCATTATAAACAAGTGCTACATAATAGCTAGTCCCTAACACTTAATTTAAATATAACTAAATTAAAATAGAAAACAATAAAAATATAAAAATTTGAATTTTTAAAATGCTACTAAATTATATTAATTTTAAATTATAATTAAATATAGTATTAAATTTGTAAAGTTAGATATTTTTTGCATTGGTCACATTGAACCTTGTTATGTTTTTTCCTTAAAATACTTAATATTATCTAATAAATCAACATTATCATTTCATTAATTAAATAATAAAAGATATACAAAAAACTTTCATAATATTTAGTAAATTGGATTTATTTTATTTATTGGTTTAAATTTTATAAATAACTAGATCAAAAAATATGCAAACATTTAACATTTTTCAAACAAAATTATAACATTAAATTTAATTAGCCAAATAATTTGTAGGTCCATATAAATAACACCAAAATATAAAATATAATTAGCAATCCCTTTTTAATTAGACATTGTAAACTTGATTGAGTGAGACGCGACCTACATCGAATCTTTATGAGATACGCTACTTTCATCATCATTGATTAATTATCTATAAACCCTCTAAATTTATGATCTTTTGAATGGCTTTAATAAATATATTATTAATTCACTGTGACTATTATCTATAAAACTTGTAAATTTATGATCTTTGGAATGGCTTTAATAAATATATTATTAATTCAGTGTGACTACTGCAGTGGAGTACACATGTTCATGTCCATAGATATGACATTCTACAAACCCAAATTTCACAAGGCAACTCTCTCTCTCTTTTGAAGCTTTCCCGTTTCCAGGATTTCTCTTATAAAAATAAACTCGACATTTTAAGTACGGGAGGAGGCTTAGCGTGGACAAGTTAGAATGAATTATTTTTTTATATGAACTGATAAAAACTAATTTAAAAGGTTACCTAATGTTTATACATTATACGTTTTTGTGTTTATTTATTTAAGTTTTAAATAGAAAATCTTCTTTTGTTTGGAAAACATCAAACAAATACAAATAAAAAGTAGTTCAACAATATTATAGCATATACAATAGGGAATTTAATGAGACCATTTTCTTATTCTCTATATAAGATTATATGGAAAGAATTTAATTAGATATTTATTATTTTTTTTAAAAATTCTTTTCCCAATTAGAGTAAAAAAAAATTATCAAATAAATCAGTTTAATCATTTAAAAAAGCATGAATTAATATATTTAATATAGTACGTTTTATGGATATTAGTGTAATTTTTTAATTTAAAAAAAAAAATTATTTGAAATTTCCACCATCATAATTTACTATTAAAAAAACTAGATTTTTTGCTCCAAGAATTATAGATCTAGTAATTAGTGTACATGTGCAGTATCATGTAGAACATCATATGTAAAAGAATACAAACATTAGAAAATGAATGTTTAAATTAAACAATTCTTATACAACAATGAAAATAAGGATTGAAATCTACATTGAACAAATTTTGATCCATGGCTCCCATTGTCTCGTCTTCCTATTAAGTACGAATAAAGAAGACATAAGGTAATATTCTTAAATCTAAGCATGTAAGCATGTGCACTTAGAATAGTGTAAGAAAGAAAAGCAAGCAGATTGAGTATGTAGACAAAATATCATTATTCACAACAAAAATACTCACCATAATCAATATTTATGATCTGCAAGACTTTTTTACTAAGATGTAATTTCAATAAATAGGTAGCTCATGCATGCATAGGTTTCATAGCAATATGATTCTAATGTATAAACATAGCAACATTTATTTTCTTAAACTCTCATTATAAAAAAGTATGTTTTTTTCTTTTAATTGTTATGGTATATAAAAAATTATTAAGAAATAAAATAAATTATTAAAAAAGTGAAAATTAATATGTGTTATGAAAATTTTACTCGCCTTTTAATTCAAAAAAGTAAAAAAAAAAATTCATTTTCGATTTTCTGAACTAAATATTTATTTTAATTTCCAATACAATTAAAAATTATTTTATTTTAAATTTCACAAATAATATTTATTATAACTTTCATTTACCTTCCAAATAATTTTTTTCATAAAAAACTTCTATTTACATCCTCAAAAATAATTTCATTTCATTGGATGAGAAATTAGAATCTTCACTAAAAAGGAAAAGATTAACAACTCCAATTTTTAAGGAGGCTCCTATATTCTAATTACATACCCAAATATATTATAGTTAATTATGCTAATTGGAATCCGAAGATGTATTACAGTTTTATAATATTAATGTTAGGGTTAAATATAAAATCAAATATTAATTTCTTGAATTTGTAATATTAATGCTAAGGTTAAATATTCACTCTTTATGTTTATGATGTGTGATTATTATATTGATTTTATGGTTTATATTTCTGGGATTTGATATTAATCTTCAGGTTTATAATATTAATCCCTTGGATTTATAACATTAATTCCATGGATTTAAAATATTAACTATTTCTTGGATTTATTAATTTCTTGGGTTTATAATTGTAGATTTTTACTTGTAGATTCAACAACTTATGTAATGTGCTAACACATAAGAGAAGAATCTACTATATTCATCAGCGAAAACCAAAATTGATCAATGAAAACACTAAATAGAAAAGGAAGAATTTCAATCGCACATAACACAATATTTTTATGGGGAAAAAGACAATGTGCTAACACATAAGAGAAGAATCTACTATATTCATCAGCGAAAACCAAAATTGATCAATGAAAACACTAAATAGAAAAGGAAGAATTTCAATCACACATAACACAATATTTTTATGGGGAAAAAAACTACTCAAAACCCTGACTATCTATGTTGCATTAACCAGAAGATCTGAGAAGAAAATACAATGCTTGTTCAATCCCAAAAATCTCTTCATAAGTATAATATATCTCTCCGCTTCACAAACCAGCTCAAGCCAACACTTGACCAATTATGATGCTTGCTAAGACCCTGTTTTGCAATTCCTGAGAGAATTAGCCCATATTTAATTGGGAAATTCTCTCTCCATAACTGCGAAATCTATCCATAGGCCATCAATTCATTGCATGCACCATCTGTATAACTCAAAATTATACAATTCATAGTACATTGTCCTTGAACTCTAAGCTCAATTGGGTCTTCCTCAAAACTGACATGCATGAGTTATGTGTGAGTGAATCTTCATTTAACTGGTGGAGCGGTGACGCTGCATTCATGTTTTTCCCCACTACTATAGCTCCTACTAGTTCTTGCAGCTGTTTGAACTAGTTTAACTGACTTTAGCTCAATTAGATTGAGTTAATTAATTAAAACTCAAAATAACTCAACCTGGAACAATAAAATTAGGAATCACTCTACATGACTCTAGATAGACTTCCAAATTCAATTTATTGAGCCAACTAACTCAAATTAACTTAGTTAACTATTACAAGTTTATATGAGAATAAAATTTCAATTTAATTAAATTCAAGGAAAAAATTAGATTAGGAATTGTTGTTGCTATTTTTAACACTCTCTCTCAATAGGAAAGAGATTATCTTCTACCCTGATCCTGCCTTTGTGAAACTCAATGTTTCATCTTGACAAGGCCTTTGTCAAAATATTTGCATCATGTTCCTCTGTGGGAATGGACTCCAACAACATAATTCTGTTATGTACACACTATCGAAGATGATGATATTGGATATCAATATGCCTGGATCAATCATGAAAAACATGATTCTCTGAGTGTTTGATACAACTATGATTGTCACAATAAATCATTGTTAGACCCATCGGTTGACTAAACAAACCAACCAGAATCTTCATCATCCAGATAGCCTCACACACTGCTTGACTAGAAGTCACGTACTCTTCTTTTGCTAAACTAATTGCAACTAGTCTTTGTTTCCTATTGTACCAAGAAATAGTTGTTGACACAATAATGAAGATCCCACCTGATGTGCTCTTCCAGTCAGATGGACTATCTGCCCAATCTCCATCGATGAACCTTGAAGCTTCACTCCCTCTATCCTTCTGTACTGAAGACCATACTAAGTAGTGCCTATGAGGTATCTCAACACATGTTTGGCTTCCCTCTAATATAACCTAGTTGGCTTAACTACATAACACATGGTCGGTAGTGTGTTCACCAAATCCATGAGTGAACCCACAAACTGCCTGTAAATAGTACGCTCCACTACTTCACTGGAATTAGCATCCTCATTCCTCTAGTTACCAACTAGAGGAGTTTCCATGGTTTCACTGTTCTCCATGTGGAACTTCTTGAGTATATCGTTGGCTTACTTTCCCTAAGAGACAAATATTTCCTCATCACCTTGCAATACTTCCATCTCCAAAAAGTAGTGCATGAGTGCTGAGTCCTTCATTTCGAACTCTCTTGCAAGATCCTCTCTCCAAGACTTGATCAGCTTATCATCACCTGAAAAAATCAAATCATTGACATATAAAACATTAATCAACAATTTGTCTTCAACCATAATATGCTAAAGGTTTGCATCTGCTTCAATTTTAGGTGAAGCCCAATCAAGTGAAATAGCTAATTATCCTGGTGTACCAAGCACGGGGCACTTGTTTCAGTGCATACAATGCTCGCTTGAGTCAACACACATGCAAATCTCTATTGAAGGTGTCAAATCCTTCAAGCTATTCCATATTCACCTCTTCCTCAATCACGCCATTGAGTAATGTTGTCTTTACATCCATCTAATGTATCTTCCATCCCATTTCCGTTGACAGTGCTAGAATGGACCTGATTGATGTGTACCTTGCAACAAGAGCAAATGTCTCATTGTAATCGATCCCCTCCACCTAAGAAAACCCTTTGTCCATAAACATGGCCTTGTGTTTCTCCACACTACCATCTACTGCTTGCTTTACCTTGTAAAGGCATTTGGAACTCACCACTAATTGATTTGATGGTCTTGCGACCACATCCCAAACACTGTTCCTGACAATGGATTGATACTCCTCAACCTTGTCATCAGCCCAAATTGGTTGTTGATTTGCGTCCTCAAAAGAGGACGGCTTAATCTCTGCACATCCACTCATTAGAGCCATGTAGTTAGTGTACCTCTTTGGCAACCTCCTCTACCTGGGTTGTGATGTGGGTGCTGCCACATTTTCTCTAACATCATGTAATAACCTGTCAACCTCTCTAGTGTGCTTTCTCCCATCTCTGGAAGACTCTACATAAGTGGGTGTTTCCACTCCCTTCTCCTCTGCATGTGGTTGCTCCACATCATCCTGAGGTTCCTCCTTAGGACCTAAGAGCTCCTCCAATCCATGTAGTTGACGCTACCTCTCAAGGGAACATCTCACGGCCTTCTTTTCATCGGATTTTACATCTATGCAAAACATTGTCATCTTGATGGTTTGCAGGTACACCCAATAATTGTGAGGTGTATCAGTGTACCCCACGAATATGCCCAAGCTTGTTGTTGACTCTAGATTTTTCTATGCATATTTGGTAACATGGTAGTAGATTGATGAACCAAAGATCCTGAAATGTGCCACATCAAGTGTCTTCCTTGAAAATGTCTCTTTCGGTGTACTCATCGCGAGAATTTGATGAGGGCTTCTATTGTGGAAATATACAATTGTGTTGCAAGCTTCAGCCCATGAATGTAATGGTAGGCCCTAATCATGCAACATCACTCATTCCACTCCCACAATACCCATGTTCTTCGTTTCAGCCACCCCATTCTTCTGTGGGTTATGAGGTGCTATCAAGTCCTGTCGAGTGCCTTCTGATGCACAATTTTTTTTAGACTCATTCGATACATACTCTCCATCATTATCTCTCCTAAGAACTTTCACATTCCTGCCAATATATTTCTTGACAAGTGCTCTTAATTCACAAATCTTAACAAAATTCTGATCATTCTTCCACATGAAGAAGATCCCACACTTACGACGAAAATCATCAACAAATATCACATAATACCTATGCTTGGACATAAATTCTATCGAGAACGATCCACACACATCTGAGTGAACTTGATTTGGGATCACCTATGCTCAACTATCTTTGTCATGAAAGGAAGCTTTGTTGTACTTTCCTAATGTAAACCCTTTGAATGCGTCTACTTGCTTTAGTGTACCCTTGGAAAGACTGGTAGAAATTTGTTGCATGATCTTCAAAGCACCATGGTGCAAGTGACCCATCCTCCCATGCCACAACTCACCAATATATCGGCTCTACACCTTCCCTGCTTTAGTTCTTAAGGCAACACAATCTTTTACCTCCAACTTGTAGAGGTTCTTCACTCAAAACCCTATCTTCTTCACTTATCCTGTGGCTAAGTGATGAAGGAACACTTTTCCCTTACTAAATATCACATCATAACCTCTATCCTCCAACATGGCAACAAAAACCAAGTTCTTATTTAAACGAGGAACATACATAAAATCTCACAAAGTGAGGGGAGAACCAGACTCCCTCTGAAAGGTAACTATACCAATCCTGGTTGTGCTATACCTCCCATCATCACCCATGTCAATATGCATATGGATATCCTTCTCCTCGTCATGTGGAAAGATACTCCACTGTTGAGGTACCATACACTACTCATCATTGATGACACCATAGAAGTGATGAGGGTAAAATCCAGTTTGAAATATGAAGTAAGAGCCTCACCTGTAGCTCCTCCTGAGGGCTTCTTACAAGCCTTCTTATGTGGACACTTTGTGGTAAAATGTCCTAACTCGTGACAGTGAAAGCACATGATTTTTGACATGTCCTTCTTCTTGTCACCGTGACAAGAATATGATTTGGAATGGGATGAATTGCGCTTCCGTTTCTTTGCCTTACCTGCTACAATACAATTCACCTCATCATCATGCTTTGATGAGGATCCATCTCTGGTGTTCTGCCAATCTCATCCTGTACCAAGTTGAACCACAATGGCTCCCACTCTGGTAGCTTCTCCCTCCCATTAATTGAGTCTTGGTAATTGTGCTATCTCTTGGGAAGTCCTAAAAGTGCTAGGCTCACCATATCATCTTTGGAAATAATAATCTCGATAATTCCAATCTCATCACGACATTGGGTGAACTTGGTCAATTTCTTCGAAATAGAGTCGTCGTTCTCCATCTTTGTCTTTTTGAGTTTTTTCTTCAGTGCCAGCATTCTATGGTCACTGCTATTTTGAAATAGGTACATCAATTCCTTCCACATTGCAAATGGAGTTTCCTTACTGTGGAGATTCGAGACAATATGATCTTGAACTCCTTCAAGGATCATCCTTCTCGCTTTTGCAACACACTTTCTCCATTCAACCAGATCTTTAGCATCGGATGTTGGAGGTTTCAGACTATCATGATCTATGAATTCCTTCAGCAAGTTGTCTTATATCACTACCTCCATCTTGTCCTTCCAAGCTATGTAATTCGAGCTTTCCTACAGGGAATACTCAAGTCTCAAACTGTAGAATGACAAACAACTGACTCTGAAGTATGAACCTGCAAATTCGATCTCACCTGCACAAAAAACTCAAATTCTCCTCTTCCATAATGTCTTAAGCTCCGATACCATGTATATTTTTACTTGTAGATTCAACAAATTATGTGATATGCTAAAAGATAAGACAAGAATATACTCTACTCCTTAGTAGAATACAAAATTGATTGATGAAAGCACTAAGAAGAAAAGGAAGAATTTCAATCGCACATAACACAATATTTTTCTGGGGAAAGAAATTGCTCAAAACCCCAACTATCTATATTTAATTAACCAGAATACATGAGAAGAAAATACAATGTTTGTTCAACCCGAACAATCTCTGCACAAGTATAATCTATCTCTCCGCTTCACAAACAAGCTCAAGCCAACACTTAGCCAATTCTATTGTTTGCCAAGCCCCCTACTTCCTTGTGAAATTCTTGAGAGAATTAGCACATATTTAATTGGAAAATTCTACCTCCATAACTGCAAAATCCATCCATAGACCCCAAACTGATTTCATGCACTATTTGTACAACCCAGGAGATTATACAAGTGATAGTACATTATCCCTGAAATATAATCTCAACTGGGTCTTCCCCATAATTGACATGCATGATTTATTTATGACAGAATCTTCAGTTAATTGGTGGAGCAATGAAGCTGCACTTATGCTTGTTCCCACTACTAGACCTCCTTCTATTTCCTCCAACTGTTTGAGCTAGTTTAACTCACTTTAACTCAGTTAGACTCAGTTAATTAATTAGAACTCAAAAGAACTCAACCCAGACCCCTAAAATTTAGCAATCACTCTACATGACTCTAGATAGACTCCCAACTCTAATTTACTAAGCTAACTAAGTGAAATTAACTTAGTTAACTATTACAAGTTGTTGTGAGAAATTTCGATTTAATTAGTAATTTAATTCAAGGAAAAATTAAATTAGGATTTCTTGTTGCTATTTTTAACAATAATATTAACAATCCCTTGATTTTATTAATCCCTAGGGTTTATAATATTAATCACTTGGGCTTTTTAATCCCTTTGGTCTATAATTTTAATCCCTTCAATTTACAATATTAATCCCTTGGGTTTATAATATTAATCCTAAAATTTTATAATATTAATCTCTTAGTTTTATAACTTGTGTTTATAATGTTTATAATCACTTATAATATTCATTATCTCTTGAGTTTATTAATCTCTTTGGGTTTATAATATTAACAATCCCAAAGGTTTATAACATTAATTCGTCTGGTTGTCAAGTCCCACTAGCACAACTAGTTGAGGCCGCGTTGGTTGAGGATGGGCCTCATCAACAAGGTAACCCAGGATCAAACCTTACAGGGGGTGGTTTCTCCTTGTGCTAGGGGAGGAGACATGCTAAAAAATCCAGTGAACTAAGGGTTGGCTGGGGTGGCCTAGGCCAAGTGCGATCCCCAAGTGACTTTGACAGCTTAGATCACCCAGGGTCATGTCTCCTCAAGCCACATATCAAGCTTAGAAGATCACAAACAACTTGACGAAAAAAATATTAATCCCTCACGTTTAGTAATATTCAACTGGACTTATAGTATATTGAATTTACAATATTAATCCTTTAAGTTGATTAATCACTTAGATTTTTAATATTAATAATATGAATAATGTTTGGTTTATTATATTATCGAGAATATCAATAAATATTATAATTATTCACATATTATCTAATTATAAAATAATAATAATAATATTATAAATAATATTATTTTATAATTATATATTTATTAATATCTATATTAATATAAATATTTAATATATATGAATAACTATGTATATCAACGCATTTATTAATATCTTTGTGCTAGTTATATTAATTATAACAGCAAATTGTATTACAATTGATAAGTTTCCTTTCAACTCGATGTGTATGTATATTAATTATAATAGCGAATTGTATTACAATTTAACCTTGATAAGTTTCCTTTGAACTCGATGTGTATGTAGGGATACAACACTCCAAATTCAATGTCAGTTAGGTTTGGAAAATGAATATTTGTGTCTCATATAATGGTAGTGAGTGAAAATATTTACAAACTAAATGAAGATATATTTCTTTATAAAAAAATAAATTATCATAAGAAAATTATAGTTCACATATAAAGTTAGATTAAATAATTTAATTACGATTAAAATATTTTAGAGCAGTTAATAGAGGCATAGATTTTGTTGCCAGTGTGGGCACTTGTGTTTGTGGTCACCACATGCATAGCATGATTATACTCACGCGCCGACTCATGACTCATGAGTCCCAAGAGTGGCATACACACATCAAAGGTTGCGCAGGGCTATAAACGGGCCTATGAGTAAGTGCGTTCGTCGTACACAGGTCCGTTATGGAGACTTTTATCATAGCGGCTTTGAATACACATTATCATACAAAATGCAATGTTCAAAACTTCACGGCAGTCCAAGTGAGGATTGTTACTTCTCCTCTATTTTGGCAGACTCAAGGTAGGAGCCAAAATCTTGAAGGTGGTCCAGGATTTTCTATAACGTTGTAAACTTTCCAGCTGTCCAATCTAGGACTGTTACTTGTTGCCTATTCCCTATATGGCCTATTCTTTATTATGAAGATTTAGTGTACTGAATATTTTGAAGATCGATACCCGAAGGATTCTTTCCAATACGACGGCCAATGAGTTCGATTTTTAAGTCTATCTGTTTGCATAGATAAGAGCTCTGATATTTCCTTCGTCTAAGGCATGTACATGACTGTTGCATTTGGCTAATACATATATTTGTCCTCCCTTAACCTTCTTCTTGTTTTTCTCCAGGAGATTCAAGTTTCCAGATGTACTGGCTACTGTTCTTGAAACTGTTTATTTATGGCTTTCAGATATCTTCAGATCTAACGTATTCAAAACATAAATGTAAAGAAATCAAACAAATCAGTGGGAATTAAGTTAGTTGAAATTTGAATATTACTTTAAATCTCAAATGAAAAGGATACATTTACCAAGCAAGCATACTCATATATTTTACTATTTAGTGTTCACCTGTTAGGTTGTAATGGCTAGTCGAAAAGAAAATATATTTATTAAATATTAGAGTATTTTGGCTAAATATAAATGTGTCATTATATATTTATATAAAGTTTGAAGAGTATATCAATTATATTTATTAGTTTATTAATGTGGTTGCGTAAGTCAATAAAGATTTGCTTATTATTTTATGATATTTTTCTTCTTTCTTCTTATTGAATTAACGGTTATTGCCTATTAATCAATTTAAAAATAAAATTAATATTATATTCAATTAATAAAAATATATATTGTATTTAAAAAACTAATAACAAGTGGATTTATTTATTTATTTTTCTAAATTTAGGTTTAGTGGACGTGTTTCCAACAAACAAGCGTTGTTCATCATCATACGAGATGAAGAGGTAGACCATGGCAAAGGCTTAAATATAAAACAATGTAGAGCCCATAATTTCAAGTAACTGCTATGTTTGAACAATAATATTTAAATTAGGAGTCCTCTATCGAGGTGGAGGAATTTCCAAATGACCATTTTTGGGGGCAAAAAAAATTCAAGAAATCTTGTAGAGGCCGTGCTTGAATCATGTTTCTGATTATGGAGATGGATTCAATACCATCAAAAGCTTCTAGGGAACCTATAATTATGAATTTTGACAACCTTTACTTGGATTTACAAAACTGCATGATTTTTTTCAAAATATAATAGGAATTTCCATAAATTTCAGGGAAAATAAGCATAATTGTTTATTAATATATTAAA
>APFE031110864.1:0-39436 GCA_000404065.3 Pinus taeda
CTGAATGCAATCGAATATGATAATGTAATCTTTTCAATTCGATGAATCCTAACTAAAGTAAGGAGAGAGTTTCCATTCACTTCCAACAATGCAAAAAATTGATCACTAAGCGAAAAGATAACAAATTCTCTAATGCACTAATTTCATCAAGATAGACTAATGCAAATCAATTTCAATTTTTTTTTTTTTTGTGTAAATTCAAATCAAAGAAAACTGATCTAAATCTACGATTGATTTTTCAAAATGTAAACTATGCAATTGTAATCTACGCACAATTCACTTGAAAAGTATGCAAATGTAATCTATGCACATTTTTCATTCATATTCCGAAAAGGAGAATTCTAATTATGCAAATGTGATCTATGCAAGAGAATTCTCAAACACAAGATGATTCTAATGTAATCTAAGAACCAATCAAGTGCAGGTCGAGAAAATTGGGTGAGAGTTCCAAAGATCAAAAAATTAAAACACTCAAAGGCGATTAACACTCATACACAATTGTGAAAAGACTGAGACAAACGTCCAAGTAATGACCAAAGGAAATCAAATTTAGAATTTCTCCAAAAAGAGACTCAAAACACCCAATTGATAAAAGCTTAAACAGGAATGCCAATGGAATTAAACCAAGATGAAAGCTTCTGACAGGTAACCAGTGGATCTGGGCAGCAATAAATAAACTATAAACAAAATCTAAGAGGCAAAATGGAAAAAATTGAAATTTTCTAAGCTTTTGACAGGGGTACGCAGGCAGCCTGTTTGAACAGGTGCGGCCACGCTCTGTGTACAAAGCAAAAGTGCGTACAAGTACGCACTGTGCTTAACTCAGAGGGTGCGTACTACTTTCAAAATCAAGAAAAATAAAAACTAACTCAACCCTAAGCTAGTCTGCCCAAGTTCACAGTCAATCAGTCAAAAACTAGAAAGAAATCAGAGTTTCTCAAATCAAAGTATCAAACAAAGGAAAAATCATATCCAACAATGGATCCCCAGCGGAGTCGCCAATTTGTCACGCGGAATGAGTTATACTTGCGGACAAATCTAACCTTCCTAGGAGTCTAAGACTCTCTAATGACAAACAAACCAAATAAGAGCTATCCTTCTCTAGATACACATCATTTTACAAGAAATCAAATGTTCTCGATCTTACCTTAGGTCCAATGCTTGTTGTAGTATTCCAGTCTTGTTGATCCGGATGAGCTCCTCCTTCACCTTCAGACCTGCATTCACTAACAAGGCAAACAATTACATAGCATCTGAATATTCATTATAAAACAAAATATATCTATCATACTGACCAAGGAATGTACGAAATAATTCATTAACAAATCATTGAGAAGAATGGACTCATTTGTATTAAATAATCAAAGGAACCATTACAACCTGAGCCTTGGTGTTGTGCAAGCTCCTCCCAGGGTCCAGCAAGTGATTTCCTCTACTTTGACAAGCTCACCCACCCCCACTATGGCAACAAGGAAGGATGGTGATCTCTCCTCACAAGTCAACAAATGGAAGTCTTAATTCCAGCAGCATTTACCCTATAGAATGTTCAGCTTTCAACCTCCCCTCCTTTGGCCCAATGCCTGTATTTATAGTATTCTAGAAGAGGTTATTCAGTTCCAAAATCAATGGGATACTCCCTCTTTTGGAGGGGGTAGTTCCTCTCTTGATGGGATAAGCTCCTCTATCATAGGGGTGCATGAACCATCTGGAGGCGCTCAATACACGTCAAGAACTCTTCTAGAAGGCTCTAGAAGTGACCACAAGTAACTTTTAAAAGATGAAACTTGCGCCTTTTGACCTTTACAGGGGTACGCACCCTAGCTTTAGTATACAGAGCGTATTACTACGCAGGTCTAATGTATATGGAGTGCGTACACGCAGGAAAGGTAGAGAGAATCTGCGTACCCAGAGATAAACATGTTTTTAAGTGACTTTCTCTCTTTTTGAGGTTTTGACATGAAGAGCAGAGGTATGGGGCTTGACAAAGAGGACAATGTGGCTATTGATGAGGCCACATACTGCAAATAGTCAGGGTGACAAAATTCAGTGTAACAGGCATCATTCCCACCTTTGCATACTAGATTGGTCCCCTCCATCGCATATGTTTGTAGGCAGTATCCCATGCTTGGGGGCATGATGGTTTTCCCCTAGCCATCTTCTCAATTGATTAATATAAGTCTCGGCCTAGATCCCACCAGATCTAGGTATGGTTGATTATCATCCCATTCTTTAGATAGTTTGTCCTACTAGCCTCTTCGGTGAACCATATTCACATTGCATATCATAGACATTTGATACCATATCTTCAAATATTCTACTCTATATCCACATAGTCCCCATGTTTGACTTTGTGGGTGAGGATGATTCTAGACTTCCTCTAGTAGTTCATTCTCGTTTTCCTCTTCCCTCAATTCTTCACCAGGAACCATTGTTCCAAGAAGAATTAAGGCCATATTTAGACAAGTAAGGCCACTTACCTGAAAGTCGTAGATCCAAATTCTAATGGTCATTTTGTTAGCTACGATATCCAAAAGATTTAGTGCCTTCTCCTCCTCTCAAATTAGAGGGAAAAAACCCTTTTATAGGAAAACCCACAATTTTTTTGTCACACATTGCAACCAGACCGTATCTCAGTTTGACAAACCTTCAGCACCATTGGAAATCTCTCATTGAGTACTATAATGGGTATTCCTCAGTTTTGGATGATTTAACACTTCACTTGAAAGCCCTTTTTCCAAGAAGGGCCACTTTTTCACCTCTCAAAATTGAATTTCTTCATATGCCATTTTGGCCTTCAGTCACACTGTCCACCATCCCCTCTAGAGTCAAATCAGTCATTGTTAGGTCAGTCATTCACTTCATGCTCTGAGAAGGGAAGTCACATGTGTATCCCTCAATGCCATTTTCCCCATTGTCCCTGGTGTCAGTCCATCAATTACATTACTATTCCTCATGCCTTAGTTAAGGATCCTCATTTCCTCACCTATGGCAGGCCCTATTCAGTTTATATCAACACATCTATTCTAGAAGAATGACCTAGAGGGCTATGTATCTCAGTTCCATCTTCCACTCTTATTCGGTTCCCTTAATCAAGTAAAGGGATTGATCATTCCCTTTGACTTGATTATTTCATGTTCATGATTCAAACACTTGATGGTCTAGTGATGCAACAAATTCTACCAATGATTCTTAGGTGTGTGTGAGTTTTTTCAGACCTCATGAGGGGGTGGCCCTTCAGGTATCCCCCCACACACCTAGATGAATTCCTATTATGCTACAACTTGAAATGGAGCTCTACAGATTTGATGGATTCGGTTCCTGCCGCTTGCAGCACTCATAGCATGCATGTCTCCTTCAGATGATCCATTCAGCTTGCAGAGCCCTTTCCTGTCTAGCAGAGCTTCTTTGGTTGTTCTACCCTTCCCTCCCACCCATTTTTAGAGGGAAGGGATGATATATATCATGTAATCATATGTTATTGTATTCAATCTTGGCTCATGTTTTTTTGAGGCACATTATGCATATGGGACACATTGTATTATTTTATGGCTCATTTATGCCAGCATGGCATGTACCATTCAGCATGTATTTTATTGCTCAGTTTCATGTTTCTGGACGCATCATTACTTTTGTACTAAGTTATCTCGATGAGTATAGGTATGCCTCCCCTGCCTCACTGAGATCCGACACCGCAACATAAAAGGAGACTTGCATTAGTCTCACTCCCTCTGTCCCTATCCTCTTTCGCTTCAGCTCCATTAGTCTCTCTCTCTCCTTCTCTCTTTCTCTCTGAATACACTTTGTTGTCCAGTGACTGTGTCCTTACAATGCACTTTGGCCATACATTTTTCTCCTAACACTTGTATGTTGGGGGGAAATCTGTTATCACAAAAAATTGATCATCTAACCATAATTTACGAGATGGATCGAAGTACACCATGTAGGGCCAATTTGACCATAGTAAAATTGCTTTCACTGTGAGAAATTACTTAATAAACCACATTTGTTAAGTCATTTATAATTAAACCCATGAAGAAGAATTAAATAAATCACTATTTATCTAATTATCTTCTAGGAATAACTAATTAATCCATTGTTTAATCAATATTCCTTGTCACATTTGACCCAGTTATGAGAAATAAATAGATAAATCATTAGTTATCTTATTTTTCTCTAGGAATAATTAATTAATCACTAATTAGTTATTATTCCTTGTCAATTTTCACTAAACCCCTTAGGAATAATTAAATAAACCATTATTTGTTTATTATTCCTTAACCATATTTCTTGAGATGATAAATAAATCATTTATTTATTTATTATTTCTAAATAAAAGTTTAAATATTTTTTCCCTCCAAACCAAATATAATAAAATATTCCAAATGGTTAATTCTAGAATGGAGTTAATAATATTTTATTGTTGCTCATTATTCGAGCATAACCTAATATTTTTCTATAAACAGAAGGGTTTTACATTCATTCTTCACTTTCAATTATATTCACTGTTGCACTCATTGTTGCAACTCTCTTTATGATCACTGTCGCACATCATATTCTTTTTCATTTGAGTTCTCATTGAGTTCAAACATTTTGTTTGCTAGGTTTTACACATTATAGAGGAGAGAGACTCTACAACAGTTGAAGAGATTTTAGGATCACCAAGAACCTATCCCATAGAGGGGGACTGGTAACATTATTTGTTCCCTTCACAGGTGTTGTTTGATAAAATATATTCTTTATATATTAAATTTCCATTGGACTATTGGAGTTTTTTTTTTCCAGAGGAAAAAACGAACTTTTTATATATTTATATAAATAAAAAGTTACAAGCAGATGCTGAAGCATTCAATTACATTGTGAAGACTCCCTTCACTAACCCAGAGAAAAAAGGCTCTTCTCTGATTAACGTCCTGAGTCATACAAAAACTCCACATTCCCTGAAAAAGGGTTCAGTGCAGAAACTTTTGCAAACAACAACTAAAAACCGCGGCAGATTCCTCTGCTCATTAGACAAAACCCAGCATAAAAACATTTATGGTTCCATGGGCTTCCGAAAACACAGCCCAACGATACATCAAAGAAAAACCGCCCGAAACACTTGGGCCGAGATATAAAGGCGCTGTCACAGCAAACCAAAAAAGAACAGAAAACAGAGAGTAGTTCCTTTTCAAAACTGAGACTGATAAAAACTAAGGCCGATAGCCAGAATTAAACATATGGGGGCTGGGTCGACTCCTGTACGTGATCATGTTGGTTCTCAATCACTTTCCAAGAGCCCATAACCTGCTGCAAAGCTTCTTTAGATAATTTATCTGCGTCTGCATTCCGGTTCCGAGAGGGTCCTCGATTACAGCGGCAGGGCCTTCATCTCTCCTTTCCTTGGCGTCCTTCATCGGAGTATTCTGGTCTTTTATCTCTTCAGACTTGGTATACTCTCCTTCGTTGTTCAGCTTCCCCGAATTACTGAACCTTTCCTCCATCACCGCATCCTTCTGGGCTTCCTTTGCCTCGAAGACCTGTTCCCTTCTCATTTTTTTCTCCCTCTGCTCCTCTGAGTTCTGAGGCCTTCTTCTTCGATTTCCCAAAGGGAAATCCATTGCCAAATGACCGTAATCGTGGCACCTATAGCACCGAAAAGGAAGGTGCTCATAGTCCAGGGTCTGCACAAAAACATATTCTCCATATTCTAGCTTTATAGACTCCACCAGGCCCTCCTTAGGATTCAGACGAACCAGAATTCTTGCCACTGTTCTTTCGAAAGTGTGAATAAAAGACATGTCAGCTTCAAGATAAGTACCCAGCAAATTCCCAATGGATTTAAATACAGATTCGACCCACAAAAAAGGAGGGAGCCCAGGTAAACGAACCCATACTGGGAACTCATCCGCCTTCTCCTTATTGGCATCAAAATTTGGCGTCCATCTCTGAAACAGGACTGGGCGATTCCCAATGATCCAATTCCTCTCAGCCACCCAATCAACATCTTCTTTTTTTGTGAAGCTCACCATGAACCAACCCTTTACTAACAGGGCCACTCTGAAAGGGTTTAAAAGAGATTTTTTCCATTGAGACTCTGCCCACTGATTTAAGTATTTACCAGAAAGGGCCCTCCCTCTGATCCGTCCTACAAGTGTACATTCCGCCACCATCAGAGCATCCTGAATTTGAACATCCATGCCCAGTACCAGGTTACCTTCGAAATTCTTCTTCTTCAGGGAGAAATCCTTCTTTTTTCGATTTGCCTCTGTCTTGTCTTGACCCTTGTCTGAGGGCCCTCCCAGGAGATTATTAATAACACGATCTTGACTGCCCAGGGGAATTTCGCTGTTCGCTACAGGGGTTTGGAATGTTTTTTCTCCCCGCGAAGCCTGTCGAGCATCGTTCACAGCCTCCTTCTCGACCATCCCCTGTCCTGGACTCCCGGTATCCTTTCTATTAGATGGGGTTTTTCCGGTTTTCTCGAGCCTAAGTGCCTCGATCCCCTCAGAGGGACACCCAGATGGATTTTGGTTTAAACTATGGGGAATTTTTACTGGAGACCGTCTCAAGGTATGCCTGTTTCCTTGTTCAGGATCCTCGTTCCCTGCCTTTAGACCCTCTCCAGCTGTACTCCAGATTCCCTGCTTGGACGGGAAGTTTATGATGTCTTTCAGCCCCCATGAAAACTTGGTTGGACCTGAGAGGGGTTTTAGTTTGTTTCCATGAATCCCTACCGAAACTTGAAGCGGACTCTTTTCCGGATGCTGTGATAGAGAAATTTCCTTCCTTCCTTTGTTGACAAACCCGTCCACACCTGCCTTGCCCTCTAACAGTTCAGAAAACCCCTTAGGGTTCCACGCGTCTTCTTCTGCTGGGTCCGCATCAGCAAAACTGCCAAAAAACTTGAACAGATTCTGGGCGGTTACTTCTTTCCCCCAAACTGACAGTAGGTCCTCCGGCGCCGGCTCCAGGTCAATCGAGTCGCCGTGTTTTACCATGGTGGAAAAAACAACAGTAAAAAAAAACCTTGTTCCCTGCCTCCCCGACCTACGCTGAGCTGTTGAAACGGTGCCGCTTCGGGACGGAAGATGCCGGTTCACCACCCTGAAGCTGCCTTCCTGTAGCGACGTCGGCCTTCGCCGTTCTTCGTTACAAAACCCCGATTAAACTCTAATCGTCGCCTCAAAACGATAACACGGTCCGCTGCCTTTCCAGAAATGGTTTAAACAGGGCTATTAGCAGAAAACCTCCAGTATAAACCAAAAACCCTATCGAAACCCTTTTTACGCCTACCCGCCTCGAGACGACCGCCACCCTGACTGCCCCGTACAGAAAACTGACGTTTTCAGCCAAACCTGACCTCGATCCATAACTGAGACAGAGACTAGTCTGGTTTCTTAGGTGATCTCGGTTCGAATCCTGCTGCCTCCGTAGAGCTCCATCGCCGCCCCCTCCCCGGATTATTGGAGTTATTTGTGGTTATTTTACTATTCCATTTTGTTGTTTAACTATATGTTGCATACATCTGGGCTTTGGCAGGTTTTGTTTCTATCATTTGCTGTAGATCTACACTGTTCGAATCTCATTTATATTGTTAGGATTGTTTGTCATCCACAGTCTAAAGTGGTTTCTTTTCGTACACCTTCGAGAAGAAAACACAATAACAGTATACATGTTGATTCTGAGTATTGTGCATTATCTTGGCTTGTGTTCGATGGTGTACATGTACGTGATCATTTTTTCATGGCTTGTTTGCATGTTGTGTTTTCTCTTGTTCCATTGATCCTGCATAGCCATTTTGGAGCTCTTCTTGGTCCTCCTATCCGATGCAAGTTATGAAAGCACTAACCCTCCACTAGATGATGAGAACTTCTCATTCATAAGCCTCATTGATGAAATACTTACCTCCCATGCTTGTTCATTGAGCCTCTTTTCGGGACAACTCCCATTCATTGTGCATTGAGAACCTTAAGATTATAATCGCTAAAACCTTGATGATTTTATTGCCTCACTGCTCTAACCCTTGAACAATTTTTCTATACATTTTGCATTGAATTCTTCTAGTTGAAACCAAGGACTTTTTCATCCTCTTGAAATGGAAAACTTCACAATACAAATATTATTTTCCTTTCATGGTGTAGTGAGCATCTTCTAATAAATGTGACTTAACCTTCTGCTACTTCCCTCTGCCAACTGTGAAATCCCTTCACCAAGTGAGCCTCTTACTATGCATTTCACATTTCTAGTGGATAGTAGATCCATATATAGGTCACTGCAACCCTCAACTAGGAAATATTGGAGTCTTCCCCTCAACCATTGCGAACTGCACAATTACAGTGCCTAGTTTTTCCACTCCTAGTGACTGAAACCCCTCACTACACAATCCCTTTCCTTTCCTTGCCTTCTACTGTGTATTGTGTAGTTTTAGTGGATATTGGGGCATCCCTCAGTCCTTGTGAATCTCAATTTTGCAACCCCTTTGTCCTCTTCCTTAAGCATTGAGTACTGTGCATCCTCAGTCAATAAGCTCATCACCTTGTCTCTTGGACTTACCCACTACGTAGAACCTTAAAGAACCTCCCCTAATTGAGCATTTCATAGTTCCAGTGGATAACACAGTCATCTCTTGGTCACTCGTGAGTTCAACTATGTAATATTTAGTCTCTCTCTCTCAAATCCCTTGCACATTCCCCAATCACTATTAGTATGTTACATGAGCAAGCACAAACAAAATAGGTGATAATGGGACTAATGTGTCTTGTCATGAGTGAATTCATTTGCAGGTGAATCACTATATCATGACAAGATGATTTCAAAGGGCTAATAAGGAGAGGTCACAAGGAGGACACATGACAAGATGAGACATGAAGATACTACCATGCAAGAGTGAAGGAGTCTTGGACCAAGACAAAGAGATGGAAACTCATGTTGACTTGGAAGGTTCCCACACTTATCTAGACCTTTTGGAAGGTGAATATTGACTATAATAAAATATATATCGTGAAGAATTCAAAGTCATAGCGGAAAAAATAAGAGCTTAACATTGAGACGATGAAGTCTTATGTCACCATCGCCAAGTTGTGTATTCTCAAAGTGTCACCAAAAATGTCATATGTGTCAATGCATTTTTCCACATCACTTGTGTAATTATATAATTTCCAAAAAAAGAGAAAAATTGAAATGTCTAGAATCCCAAGGGTCCCACATGGAATGTGAAAATTCACTAGAAAGTTCTAAAGTCATGTAGAATCTTGAAGGTCACATAGGAATTCGAAAATTCATAGTGGGAGATCAACATTCATGAGGTAGGTCGAGAGTCACATGGGAGGTTGAGAGTCACCCCATTTGTTATAAATACACCCCATATCTCAAGAGACTAGACTTTGGAATTTTCACCTTGGATTCTCTAGATTTTTATAGGAGAGAATATCATTCTTTGGAGGAGCAAATGGTGACTCAATGTTCCACTATTGGGGATAGTGTCGCATTGTTGTAATCATGTAACTTGGGACTTTCACTTAATATATGAAGCTCTTGGATCCGATGCATTTTCATGCATATATCATGAATGATTGTGAGACTATTATTTTATTGTTTGTGGTCTATGTTTATGCTAATACATACTGATGAAAATGAATTATTTTGTTGGCATTAGTATGCATCTTGTTGAATTTGCATTGTTATTTGATTTTATGATCATTATTACCTTGTGAACTACTTTCCAAGTTAACCAACAATTATTTTCATTCTCTTGTGTGTCACTTTTAGCATAGTCCTATTACTTTTCTTCTAGAGTCTCACTCTCTCTTTTCCCTTCCATGAAAGTGCCTTATATACATTGCAATTGTATGCCTCACAGTGTCAACTTATTTTCTTATTTAAAATATTGTTTGCATAATATATTATGTTGATAATTGCAACCAAGGAAAGTCTCTAAGCATAATGGTGGCCAGGCCTATTATTCGGAAGGGGCTTCTACTCCAAATGGTGTGAGGTATAATTGGGATCTCATATCGAGGATACCCCCTTTGTTGGAATATATTCAAAACAGTCAACAAGTGGCTCTAGAAGAAGGACCAAATGACAAGATAATCTGATGAAGTTTCATTTGAATCACTCAAATTAAATGGATTCTTCCCAAATCATAATCTCGAGATGATTTTCTAATAGAGCTAATCTTACACTCCCCATGGAATTTATTTATAAATTGTCTCAATAAAAGTTTAATGGAAATGGTGGAGCATCCATAACCGAGCATAAATCATATTTCCTTAAGTTTTTTTATTTTTATGAAGTGGATTGTGAAGATGTTTCTTGTAAATTATTCAACCTCACGTTTGAAGGTCGAGTAAAAATATGGTTTCATACCTTACCATCTACTTATATTCATTCATTTGAACACTTTTTCAAGTATCTCCACCAAGCCTTTGATAGGTATGATTATTGATATGTTTATAAAAGGGTTGATCAACTTTGAATGGAACCTGATGAATTAGTGGAGTATTTTTCTAATAGATTCCTTCACCTATGTTATGAATTTCTTGAAGACTATGTGGATTTGGATTTCTTCAATGAAAAGTTTAGGGTTTGGTTTAAATCTTCTTAAAACATTTTGAATATGAATCCTTAGTTGATTGTGATCTCCCAACTCATATTAATCATGGGTTTAGCTCCAATATCAAAGGAGGAACCTATTTCCCCTTTTCCCCCTTGTCCTCCTCCCTTTTAATTGCCTAATAAGGTAGTCTCTGGTGTTATTATTGAAATTGGTAAATATGAAAATCAAGTTGTTGATCTGCATCTTCCAACTTGTTTTGCTTTCAATGGTCAAGGCTTCATATGGAAATCTTTTAATTCTATAATAAAAACATAGAGCCTCAGGTGAAGGTTGATCCCTTAGATATTCAAGATCATATCAATATACATAATCTAAATCTTGAATTTGCTTCAATTGAAAGTATTATTTCTTCAAGGGATGCCTATTATCTTCTACCATATACAGCTCATGCCCTTGATTCACTTGATTAATCCACTTCACCAACAAGTCCTTTAGATACTCTTGATTCTCAAAGTTTTGGTCCAAATTCTTACTAGGTACAAGGTGGTCACATTCCACAGGTAGAGGAGTAGAATGGTGTCGATGATTTTAAACTTTCTTTCCTCTTTCAAAGACATCTATGTTAAGATGGTGTTCCTTCATTCTTGGTTGATTTGCAATCTTGTGATCTTAGCAATCATTCAAACGAAATAAATATGCTTAACCAAACTAAATCCTTGGAAAACCATCATTCAATGACAATGAGTCCATTGATATATATGGTGATGGATGCGCGGGTGCATCAACTGATTTCTTGATTTCTCAAATAGGCTTCGATTTGAAAGTTTAGAATATGGAATCTGATATGGTTAAAGAAGATTCTCTTATGGGAACAACTTCTTCGGTTCATTATCCCTTATGTCCTCCTACTCATAATGAATTTACTTGTGGTGAAAACATGCCACACCTTTCGAATTCACAAACTGATGAGCATAATTTTCAATTGACACAAAGTGGTAGGGACGCACATAATAAGGAACAAAAAAAATGAAATTATTGAGCATCCATTCCATTCCTTGCACTTTAAGGTTAATTATTTAGTTCAATTTTCTCATGAAATTGGTCCAATCTATACATCCTTAGATACACAATCAAAAGAATATTATAACTTAAGTAATATGTTTCTCAAGGTGGAAAAAAATGATCAATCCAGTGATGTAGATAATTTCATCTAGATAATTGTGGTCTTGTTGAAATAATTGTTAGTGGTTGTCCATATACCATTCACAGTCCCACTCAACTCTCAAAATATAATTATTCAAAACTTGAAAGTTTTGGGACTTGTCAGGGATTCGAGGCACTTCAACTCTAGTTGATGGTTATGTCAGGTTCTTACGATCCCGATAAGATCCCAGAGCTAGGTCAGATCTAGATTTTATCGCATAATTTTTTTCTCCATATTTTTTCGCTGGATGAAAACTCATTGTTCAAACATTTTCAACATTTATAGGTCAATTTTCCTAATTTCAAGGTTGGGATTCTGATCAACTAGAGAATTATGTTTTAGTTAATTCATTTTCATGTAAACCTCTTATGTCAAACCTAGGATTGGAATGTTATGAAACCAGATCAAAAAAATATAGAAAAGAGAGATAAACACCTTAGAATTTAGCCTCTTCGAGGGGGAAACCTCCTTTACATTACACAAATGAACAATTCTTAGATGATACAAATGAAAATACCTCCTTTATATTTATACGAGTCTAAGGGGTCATAATATAATCAGAGCCGACATAACAATAATAATGTAAGGGCACAATAATAACAACAATGGGCTTCTATGGGGCACAATAATAACAATATGGGGACTACTTGAGTACAACAATATAATAAGGGGGTTGTACTAGTAAAAATAAGGGGTTACACTAGTAGTATAGGGGCCTAACATGCCCCTCTCTTTCAAAAAGTGTTGTCCTCAACACTTGAGTAGTTCTTGATGCTTCTGTATAAAATTCTTGTCCTCCCTTGTGGAATCTTCAGCAGGTAAGTTCTTCCACTTGATGAGATACTCTGAAATTGATCAATTTCATCGTTGTCTGGTTCTTGTTTTTGTGACTGCTCCAGGTTCCAATATGATTTTTCCTTCCTCTTCAAGTTCTGGCAATATTGTTTGAATTGGGATCTTTTGCAACTTTTGAATGTGTGGCCATACTTCTTCGTCCTTCTTCCATTCATCCCTTGCTTCATTTATCCAATCTTGTTGGATAATAGAAATAGCACAAAACAATGCTTCCGCATCTTCATCCTTTCTTGAGCGTGCATCTGCAACAAAATTTTTCTTCCCTTTTCTATAGATGATGTAAAAGTCATAACCCAACATATTTGTGACCCATTTTTTCTGTTCTTCTAAAGATAATAGTTGTTCTAAAAAGTATTTAAGACTATCACGATCCATTTTTACCTTGAAGTGTCTTCCCATTCGGTAAGGTCGCGATTGCTTACGTGCATGTAGTATTGCCAACATTTCCTTCTCATAGATAGCTTGCTTGAGATGTAGCAGTAAAAATACCCAATCACCTACATCAAAACATTTTTTCGCTATGATGTTGATCTACCTGTTGTTTCATTCAATTTTGCACCAAAGTGGCATTATCCTTTAAAAGTTGGAGAACTTATTGTTGATGCTCGATATCATCTTTCACTGCTTGAACCGTTTTCTTCTTGATATGTCCTTCTATCTTGAGAGTTTGAGGAGTGGTAATTTCTTCCAATGCTTTACAAGATATGGTCGGATTCATTTCTTGATGCTCGATGTGATCTTTCACTTCTTTAACATTTTTTTTTCTTGATATGTCCTTCTATCTGGATACTTTGAGGGGTGGTAATTTTGGCCAATGCATTACAAGATATGGTTGGATTCATTTCTTCTTTCTTGATGTGATCTTTCACTTCTTGAACCTTTGTCTTCTTGATATGTCCTTCTATATTGAGATTTGAGGAGTGGTAATTCTTGCCAATGCTTTACAAGATGTGGTTGGATTCATTTCTTCTTTCTCCAGGGTTGGGTCTTGGCGTATATCCTCTTCTTTCGATGTTTCTAGATCCTTTTCTTCCTCCTTTTCATACTCTATGTAAAATAATTTCTTCTCAGCACACTTATGACCTTTAGTGAATTTTCTATCACAATTGTGACAAATCCCTTTTTCTCTTTTTTCTTCCAATTGTTGTGGTGTAACCCCTGTAGGTTGTGGAAGGTTACGAGAAACAACACTTCCATATTTATAGTTGTGAGGGGTAGAATTCCTTGTTGCCGTAATTTTTATTTCCACTTTGTAACAAAGCCCTTTTTCTCTTTTTTTCTTCCAATTGTTGTGGTGTTGCTCTTTGTATTCCCATAATGTGCTATAATTTCCTCCGTGAAAATTGACCATGTAACAAGTTGTTTACAAGTAAAAATCCCTTTATACCATAAAAATGGATCTCATTCTAAATATGAAGATACAATACATACCTTTTGTAATAGTGGTACACCATGTAGATCAAAATATTTCTCCATCTGTAGTATCCAATTTACCGGATCCTTGCCATCAAACTTCCTCATCTCGCTTTTTATTGATTTTAGGAGCTCAATCTTGAAACAACTGTAACTTTGTACTTTCGAATATTTAAGTTCTGAACTGCAACTTGCAGTAGCCCTCTACATTCTCTTTCCAATGGCACCAGTTTGATCGAATTTAGATTCTCCAAGAAAGAGTTATGCACAATCTCCCGAGATGACCTGATTATATACCTTTTCAGAAGATTGAACTTGTATGAAGTGCCATGTGCCACTGTTTTGACCTTAGGATCTGAAAAATATAAAAAAGAAATTACAATCTGTCCTCTTTCTGTAACTTCTTACGAAATTTCAATTTGATGCTCAAAACAAAATTTATGACTATTTTCTCGAAGTCACCTGTTTGGAATGTAATTCGGGAGTCTGAAAAAAGGCCAACTTCCTAAGATCATATTGCCACAAATATATAATGAAAATATCTGGAATTGAATGATTTCAACCCAAATGGGTTTATTTTTAGCATCTGAAACGTCACAAAAAATGTTATAGCGAAAATTCCATGATGACCTGTTTGGAGCAGCGAAACCCTAGAATCCAAAGCTCTGATACCAAATGTAATGAAACCATATCACTATAATATAGAAAAGAGAGATAAACGCCTTATAATTTAGCCTCTTCGAGGGGGAAACCTCCTTTACATCACACAAATGAACAATTTTTAGATGATACAACTGACAAGGCCTCCTTTCTATATATAGGACTCTAAGGCGTCATAATATAGTCAGAGCCGACATAATAATAATAATGTAAGGGCACAATAATAACAATAGTGGGATTCTATGGGGCACAATAGTAACAATATGGGGACTACATGGGTACATCAATATAATAAGGGGGTTGTACTAATAACAATAAGGGGTTACACTAGTAGTATAGGGGCCTAACATGGCCTTCTCCTTCAAAAAGTGTATGTCTTTCATGGATGCACAACACTATGAATCCTATCATTTTTATCATCAAGGTAAATATTATCATTCATCAAAGTATTTGTATTTGTTAAGTGTTTTTATGAACTATTAGCTCCTAATATTTCTTGTGAATGTTATGAAGCTAATAATTGTTGTTTTGGAACAATCTATCCTCTTGGGTTTGATTCAATGTTTGAATCATTCAGTAAATCAAAACCCTCGTGTTGATATGGATGTTAGATTTCATTTGACATACACTTCTAACCTTTCTCCTATCGGTTGGTTTCCCATATTTATGATACCAACAATGGTTTCTAATTCCCTAGACTTTCATATTGTTGCTTTATTATGTAATCAAATACAGAGGGAACCAACAGGGAATCGAGAATCTTGTATGTTAATTCACCAATCTATTTATAATCCCATTGGTACATATGATGGAGTTATTTTACATTGGTTAATCTTATTATGTTATTAATATTTATTATTCATCATTTCACTATTCAAATGCTTATCATATAGTTCAGGCACTTAAGCGTTTGTTGATGGTTATGTTAGGTCCTCACAATATTGACAAGGTTTCTAAATGAGATCAAGTTACCTCTTATTTTCAATATTCTCCCCATGGTTGGATTGCACTCATTGAAATTTCATTCTCCCAAGAATTTCAAGATTTTAAAATTAATTGTTTCATATACAATGATCAAATTTATGATTGGCTTGAGGAATCTTACTTGGAAAGCTTTGTTGCTAATAATAAGTTTCAATCTTTCTTGATGTTTACCAAGACTGAAAAAAACAACAAATGTGCATTCACAAGCATCTTTCAAGGTTTGTATGATCGTTTCTATCATCAACAAGGTAAAGCTACAAACTGGTTAAAATTCGTTGTTATGGCACATCTCTCTGCCAATAGGCAAGACCTTCAATTCTTATGAAAAGTATTCAAGTTGTCATCTTTATTTTTGCACATTGTTTCATATTATTCCTAATTTATTATATCTTTCTGTTTTTAGGTTGGGAGAAACTTCTATGGTTACATTGGAATTTGAACTTCACGTAGCCCTGACCTTCTAGCCTACTAGGATAAGATTAGGTCTAGTTTCATTTTAGTATCACATTGCCTTACATTCTTCTTATATATTAGTCTTTTCATTTATTTGGTTTTCTTGCTTTTTGTTTTGCATGTTTATTTTAATTTTAGTATTACATTTGTTCTCTTTCCCTACTCTTGCTTTCTTGTTGTGTCATGTCTTTCTTTTTCCATTTGTTTAGTAAAACTGTGCATGAAAACTGCTCTTGATTGACTCAAAATAACAATGTGTTGAAGCTTTGAAAGGGAAATTGTGACAAAGAGCAACACTTGGCAGTCTGTGATCTCCTTATTTGTTTGGATTTTCATACCTTTAAGGTTAATAATTTCTAAATGGAAATCTTTAAGTAGAAAAATTTTGCATGTATCTATTTTAGGATCTTCATTCCTTGACTCAATGTTCTAATTGAGCATATTTTTTGCATGTTGACCCAAATGAGTATATAAGGTAAAGGAGAAAAATAAAGGTGAGCACATTAATTTCAGAGGTATATAATAGCCTCTGAAATAATAACATCTCTTTCTCTCAATAGGTCAGGATCCCTCTTCCACCCTGTCGAAATAAATGTCGATAAAATTCCAATGAGCATAAAGTAATAAAATAAATAAATGGTGAAATAAGAGAAATGATTCCTACACAAAGAGGTGAAGAAATCAAATTCTCTAGGATACTGAATAGGATCGCTAAGAAGTGAATTAATGCTTGTGTTCTTGTAGTGTCTTCATCGGGGTACTAAACAGGCCTGCTGGTAGCGAACTAAAAATATCATCATTATAAACTCGCAAATATATATTATCCTTCTCTTAGATTGAAACAATTGTGATATGGTGATCTGAATGGGAAATTTAGTATTTGTTGTTCTAAATTCCAATTCAGAATAGTAAACAATGTGCTTGAGGATTATGAGCTAGATTGCAGGTTTTACATGAGTTTTTATGTCTTCTATGTAATTCAGGAGCTTAAAATGTGAATTAAAAAAAACACTGAAGAGAAGCATAACAGTAATACACTCAGAAATTGATAAAGGATTTCACCTCTCCTAGGCTACGTCTCCTTGGTCCAGCTTCCAATGGCTTGACCCAATCTCATTATGTTCAAAATACTTCAATGATAAAGAGTACATAACATGTGCTGACCAAAAGAGTGGCTAGTTTTCCCTTTAAGGAGACAATCTTCTGCAAAGAACTCTCACTCAAAAAATATGACAACCTACAGTTATTCATGAAACAATCAGGAAGAAGAGGGTTCTCAAATCAAGGCCCCATACTCTATTTGACAATGAGCATAACAAGTAAAACAATTCACTTGAAGTACTGAATGAGACCTTTCCTCAAAGACACAATGAGAAAAGAGAAACATAAACTACACCATAGATGTCTCAACTATTGCAGAAAACATATGAAGGCTAGAAAACCCCTACAAGGTCCTCTCCATTCTCAAAATCCTTTAAAAATTGATTCAACCTCCTAGTTGATCCTAGCACCCATAGATTTAAACCTGCAAAAATTCTCTTCAGTAGTGCTCCAATGGCTCTAAAACCTATTCCATTGGCTTAAGAAGACCCAAAACGTATGTTTAGTCTCTTTCTGCTCCTCAATTGGATCAAAACTAAAGAAGTTATGAGCTTCCCTAGCTCTTTCACTATTCGCTCTACAAATTCCCCCAAATCCAGCACTGGTCCTACAATTTCATCCCAAATTGTGCTAACAAAGCGCCATTTTACCCAAAATCCATACGATTTTGTGGGCGCCTTAATTCCGCCTCTAAGGCCTTAAATCCAAAAAATTTGGTCGTGTGGAGGCCACATTACCTGGGGCCAGGGCTAACCTCCCACCCCCATCGATCAACCCCCAATTCTTCGCCCGCGGTCATGTTGAGTGCATGCGCCCAAGAGCTAGCCCCCATGGCTGGCCCCTTTTCCAGGTAGCTCACTAGACATTGTTTAAATAGGGTTTTCAACCCATATATTAATAAGAATGAATTATGGTGTGTTGGTTAGTGGGTTTTGCACTTATTTCAGGAGGTTGTAGGTTTGACCACCACTACTGTTGCTCGGACCTTAAAAAAATTTGGTGGACCTGGGGCTACCACATGGTGGCCCTTGGACGTGCCACATGGCAGCCTATGATTGGCCACCTACCAACCAATAAAAATGTGCCACCTAGGCACCTACCACATGTCAACACACAATTCGCCAGAGGTAAAATAATATGCATAGTCACCTTGCCAGATCATCCTGCCACGTAGGTAGCCCAATCAACAATCCACATCAGAAGTATGGATTGTTGACTATGCAGTGTTTCTCATCATATTTTTTCCAAATTCGCATGTTTAAGAAAAGGGGAATAACCCATTTCTAGGAGTATATAGTGTCTATTTCACACGAAATGAGTTGCGTCAGATTCCGAACGACGAGCACTACGTGGTTTTTTAGGTTCCACGCCAATCTAATAACTTTGAATTTTTAGCAAATTTTGAGCTCCATATCACTCCTCCCCACTGAAATCTTTTGTACCCCAAAATATCACTTGCAATTGTTCATCAGTTGAGGATACCAATTGAATTTAATCAATGAACTTCTTGGCTTTGTCTCTCACTATGACCATAAATAGGAACATCCTTCCCAATAATGATATCCAATGACGATATTCTACAAAATCCTTACCAAGGATAAAATCCAAAAAGACTTTGGAAAATAACCCAAACAAGATTTGCATGGAAATACTTGTATAAATGAGTTCTTCACACATTTGTAACATAATGAATGTGTTGCAACTACGCATCCCAAATTTTATGATTCTTACTAAAATATCCACAAATGGAAATTCATCATACAATATGGAATAAATTTGACTCCCAAATTCCCATATAAATTGACTCGTCATGAAGCCAACAACAATGCCAAACAAAACACTATTGCATAGGAGTGATTTATTCACAAACATCAATTTTAGAAAATGCCCAACCATGGGGACATGCAATAAGTGAAATACAAAATAAATGCAGTCTTTAATTAGACAAATAGTCTAACCATTTCTTACCCAACCATGCTAGGGAATTTTCTTTCTACATTTCACTTCCTTCTCAAACTTCTTCTGGAATGCTTATGGCATTCCTTTCACATTCCTCTACCTTCTCCTTCTCAGGTGATTCCATTACCTGTTTTTCCTTCTTTGGATGAAGATGTGGATGCAACTTCCAACACTTTTCAATCCAATGCCCACTTATGTTGCAATGAGTGCAAAAGTTTTTGTGAGCTTTTCATGGCACAAATGTATTTAAACTTGCATGAAAATTTCCCTTCTTGGTCTCATTTCCAATTGATATATTCATATTCTTGGCTAATGCTTTCCTATTGTGGCACTTAGCTACACAATGGTTAGGTGCATGGAAAAACATTCCACGACATGTTATTTAAATCATCGTGGTGTTTTTAATCATTAAAATCCGTTGAATCATTAGGATGCTTATACCTATTATGGTTGTCCTTTGGCTTATGAGCCCAGTGAAGAGAACTTGAATGGCGGGAAGAACTTGTCTTAGTCTCTTCTTCAACTTACTCATCTCTCTTTGGAGAGGTCTTGCATTTCATGTCCTCCTTTTTCTTTAGAAACCATGCTGGTAACAATTCTGGATACAAATCCCAACAATTTTCCTCCTCATGTCCTCTCTTATGAACAAAAGAACAAGATACCCAAGAGCTATCGCTGGAAGACAATTCTTCCTTTTCAACATAGCCCAAAGCTTCATATCGAGGTCTCTCCTTTGCCTCAATTAGATGGATAATGCCATGATTGTTCACTCCAAGGCCTCCTCCCTTGTAACCCATCTTGGACATGAGTGTTGTTCTTATGCCTTTGCTATGCTTCTCAAAGGCTGCAAAAGAGCTTAAATCAACATTTTCATGTAAGGAAACTATATGTAAATTGTTACCATTTTCCTCATCTTTCGACTAAGGGACAAAGATGCTCTTAAAATCTTTCCTAATTCTTAAGGTGTCTTCTTGGACTCTTGGTCTTTATTCTTTCAGCTCCTTGGACTTTGGCATTGATAGAACCTCAACCTCAACATCATGTGGACAAAAGGTGCAAATTTGGCCATCTTCCTTCTCTGAGGGACTTTTTGCACTAGCATCTTGTGGGTATTCATTCAAAAATTCCTCCTTCTCTACTCTAGATGAAGCGCTAGAGGATGCTTCAAGGAAACCTCCTTGTGTCCCAGGTACAAAGGAGGCGTCCTTCATTTGACAAGAATCATAGGCTGCATTCTTGCCATGTCCACAAGCTTGCTTAGTATTGGAGGGATTGTTTTGTTATTTGGTAGAATAGCTTTCATTAGTTTGTTCCTCCACAACATTCTGCAACATGAGGCACATATTTTGCTTCTCTTCCTTAGAAACTTCAAGTAGTATTTTGAGCTCCATGTTCTCTTGTTGGAGAAATTCAATAATGTCCTTTAAATCTTGGATACTATCATGCTTTGAACTGATGCCCATTCTTACTGAAGATTCAACTACAATTTTAGGTAGAACTGGTGGTGGAGATTGTAGCTATCTTTCTCTCCTACCCAAACATTCTCCCCTCTTGAGATTCAAACTTGTAAGCCTCACATTCACTTGCAAACAGTTAAATCCTCCTTGCACAAAGAAAACCTAGTTATCTAATACCAACTTGATCTGAATGGGAAATTTAGTGTTTGTTGTGCTAAATTCCAATTCAAAATAGTAAACAAAGTGCTTAAGGATTATGAGGTAAATTTCAAGTTTTACATGATATTTTATGTCTTATATGTAATTCATGAGCTTAAAACATGAATTAAAAAAAACACTGAACAACAACATAATAGTAATACACTCATAAATTGATAAAGGAGTTCACCCCTCCTGGGCTATGTCTCCTTGGTCCAACTCCCAATGGCTTGACCCAATCCCATTATGCTCAAAATACTTCAGCGAAAACAGTACATAACATGTGATGACCAAAAGAGTGGTTATTTTCCCCTTCAAGGAAACAATCTTCTGCAAAGAACTCTCACTCTAAGAACATGACAACCTACAGTTAGTCATGAAACAATCAACAAGAAGATGGTTCTCAAATCAAGACCCCATACTCCTTCTGACAATGAGCATAACAAGTACAACGATTCACTTGAATTACTAAAAGAGATATTTCCTCAAGGAAAAAATGAGAGAATAGAAACATGAACTACACCATAGATGTCTCAGTTGTTGCATAACACATATGAAGGCTGGAAAAACCCTACAAGTTCCTCTCCATTCTCAAAAGCCTTCAAAAATTGATTCAACCTCTTTGTTTATCCTAACACCCATAGAATTAAACCTGCAAAAGTTTTCTTTCAAAGTGTTCCAGTGGCTTTGAAACCTATTCCATTGGCTTTAGAAGACCCAAAAATGCATGTCTAGCCACTTTATGCTCCTCAATTGGATCAAAATTGAAGAAGTTATGATATTCCCTAGTCCTTGCACTATTTCCTCTACAAATTCCCCCAAATCTGGCACCAGTCCTACAATTTCGCCCCAAATTGTTCTAACGGAGTGTCATTTTTCCCAAAATCTGGTGCATTTTGTGGCCGCCTTAATTCGGCCTCTAAGGCCTTAACTCCGAAAAATGTGGTCTTGTGGAGGCCACATGCCTAGGGGCCAAAACTAACCACCTAACCCCAATGGCCAGGCCCCCAATTCTCCGCCTGCAGTCATGGTGAGTGCATGCACCCAAGAGTTGGCCCCCGTGGCTGGCCTCTTTTGCAAATAACGCACTAGATATTGTTTAAATGGGGTTTTCACCCATATATTAATAAGAACAAAGTATGGTGTATCGGTTAGAGGCTTTGCACTTGTTTTAGGAGGTCGCAGGTTCAACCCCAACTGCGGTTGCTCAGACATTAACAAATTTTGGTGGCCCTTGGGCTGCCATGTGGTGGCCCTTAGCCATGCCACATGGTAGCCTATGATTGGTTACCTACCAAACAACCAACATGTGCCACCTAGGCACCAGCCACATGTCAACACATAATTCATCTAAGCTCAAGTCATATGCATAGTCACCTTGCCACATCAACTTGCCATGTCAACAGTACGGACTGCTGATTGTGCATTGTTTCTCATCATTTTTTTTCCAAATTCGCTTGTTTGAGAAAACGAACAAAACTGGTTTCGAGGAACATATGGTGTCTGTTGTGCATGAAATGAGTTTCACTGGACTTAGAACGATGAGCACTACGTGGTCGTTCAGGTTCCACACCAATCAGACAATTTTTAAGTTTTAGCAAATTTTGAGCTTCAGATCATATGGTAAGATTTGTAATTATGTTTAGCCGAGAAAGGGAATAAGAGAGAATATACCTATAACTAGGATAAATGGGGAAGTTGAGGTAACCTAAATGATGAATCAATACTTCTTGAAAGACTGGAACTTGTGCATAAATCTAGACCTGAACAAAGAAGTTGGAGTTCTTCCAGTGTGTCGCCAAGAGTTGTCGCTGCGACAAACACCCTCCAAAATGTTTTCTACACTTGAATTTTTGAGCCGCCTTGTGATCTTATGATTTTTCATTTCAATTTCTTTATAGTCAGTTCATGGTTGGTTGTTTTTTTCTAAGTGCTCAAGTATTCTTCTAAAGATTTGAAGTGTCAAAGAAACTTGCTTACAGATGCTTAATTTTTGATGCATTCACAATCGTACCTCATTCTAGCAAGCTTAGGAGTCAATGTCTACCTTGAGAATAGGCTTTGTGCAACCCTTTAAGATGGTACATGTGCAGTCTTTGGAGATAGTGCATGCGCAATCCCTACATACAATGACTGTGCAGTCCCTAGTGGTAGTAATTGGACAACTTCTAATGATAGTGACTGCGCAACCCTTGGTGGTAGTGATTGTGTAGTTCATAAAGCAACCTTTGCTGACAGTCGATGCATAATTCTAATTCACAGTGAGAGTGCAATTCTTGCAGTCAATGATGTCACACCTCTCAGTGGTAGCCATCTCATTCTTTTATCATCTCCTTTTATAAAGAGTCTAACTTAGAGCTTTTTTCACAGTCAACTTTCACTTTTGAGCTTTGTTCTCTTTGGAGCATAAGAAGCATTCTCTCACTCTCAATTACAGTTGTACTATCATTTAGGTTATTTTTCTCAATTGTCGCTTTTATGCACTTGTGTTCTTGTAGTGTCTTCATCGGGGTACTAAATAGGCCTGCTGGTAGCGAACTAAAAATATCATCATTATAAACTCGCAAATATATATTATCCTTCTCTTAGATTGAAACAATTGTGATATGGTGATCTGAATGGGAAATTTAGTATTTGTTTTTCTAAATTCCAATTCAGAATAGTAAACAATGTGCTTGAGGATTATGAGCTAGATTGTAGGTTTTACATGAGTTTTTATGTCTTCTATGTAATTCAGGAGCTTAAAATGTGAATTAAAAAAAACACTGAAGAGAAGCATAACAGTAATACACTCAGAAATCGATAAAGGATTTCACCCCTCCTAGGCTACGTCTCCTTGGTCCAGCTTCCAATGGCTTGACCCAATCTCATTATGTTCAAAATAATTCAATGATAAAGAGTACATAACATGTGCTGACCAAAAGAGTGGCTAGTTTTCCCTTTAAGGAAACAATCTTCTGCAAAGAACTCTCACTCAAAAGATATGACAACCTACAGTTATTCATGAAACAATCAGGAAGAAGAGGGTTCTCAAATCAAGGCCCCATACTCTATCTGACAATGAGCATAACAAGTAAAACAATTCATTTGAAGTACTGAATGAGACCTTTCCTCAAAGACACAATGAGAAAAGAGAAACATAAACTACACCATAGATGTCTCAACTATTGCAGAAAACATAAGAAGGCTAGAAAACCCCTACAAGGTCCTCTCCATTCTCAAAATCCTTTAAAAATTGATTCAACCTCCTAGTTGATCCTAGCACCCATAGACTTAAACCTGCAAAAATTCTCTTCAGTAGTGCTCCAATGGCTCTAAAACCTATTCCATTGGCTTAAGAAGACCCAAAACGTATGTTTAGTCTCTTTCTGCTCCTCAATTGGATCAAAACTAAAGAAGTTATGAGCTTCCCTAGCTCTTTCACTATTCGCTCTACAAATTCCCCCAAATCCAGCACTGGTCCTACAATTTCATCCCAAATTGTGCTAACGAAGCGCCATTTTACCCAAAATCCATACGATTTTGTGGGCGCCTTAATTCGGCCTCTAAGGCCTTAAATCCAAAAAATTTGGTCGTGTGGAGGCCACATTACCTGGGGCCAGGGCTAACCTCCCGCCCCCATCGATCAACCCCCAATTCTTCGCCCGCGGTCATGTTGAGTGCATGCGCCCAAGAGCTAGCCCCCATGGCTGGCCCCTTTTCCAGGTAGCTCACTAGACATTGTTTAAATAGGGTTTTCAACCCATATATTAATAAGAATGAATTATGGTGTGTTGGTTAGTGGGTTTTGCACTTATTTCAGGAGGTTGTAGGTTTGACCACCACTACTGTTGCTCGGACCTTAAAAAAATTTGGTGGACCTGGGGCTGCCACATGGTGGACATGGGGCTGCCACATGGTGGCCCTTGGACGTGCCACATGGCAGCCTATGATTGGCCACCTACCAACCAATAAAAATGTGCCACCTAGGCACCTACCACATGTCAACACACAATTCGCCAGAGGTAAAATAAGATGCATAGTCACCTTGCCAAATCATCCTGCCACGTAGGTAGCCCAATCAACAATCCACATCAGAAGTATGGATTGTTGACTATGCAGTGTTTCTCATCATATTTTTTCCAAATTCGCATGTTTAAGAAAAGGGGAATAACCCATTTCTAGGAGTATATAGTGTCTATTTCACACGAAATGAGTTGCGTCAGATTCCGAACGACGAGCACTACGTGGTTTTTTAGGTTCCACGCCAATCTAATAACTTTGAATTTTTAGCAAATTTTGAGCTCCATATCCCTCCTCCCCACTGAAATCTTTTGTACCCCAAAATATCACTTGCAATTGTTCATCAGTTGAGGATACCAATTGAATTTAATCAATGAACTTCTTGGCTTTGTCTCTCACTATGACCATAAATAGGAACATCCTTCCCAATAATGATATCCAATGACGATATTCTACAAAATCCTTACCAAGGATAAAATCCAAAAAGACTTTGGAAAATAACCCAAACAAGATTTGCATGGAAATACTTGTATAAATGAGTTCTTCACACATTTGTAACATAATGAATGTGTTGCAACTACGCATCCCAAATTTTATGATTCTTACTAAAATATCCACAAATGGAAATTCATCATACAATAT
The DNA here is from genome assembly GCA_000404065.3 of Pinus taeda. NCBI lineage: Eukaryota > Viridiplantae > Streptophyta > Pinopsida > Pinales > Pinaceae > Pinus > Pinus taeda. The sequence goes on from APFE031110864.1 coordinate 25,466, forward strand.
GGAATAAATTTGACTCCCAAATTCCCATATAAATTGACTCGTCATGAAGCCAACATAGCATAACAATGCCAAATAAAACACTATTGCATAGGAGTGATTTATTCACAAACATCAATTTTAGAAAATGCCCAACCATGGGGACATGCAATAAGTGAAATACAAAATAAATGCAGTCTTTAATTAGACAAATAGTCTAACCATTTCTTACCCAACCATGCTAGGGAATTTTCTTTCTACATTTCACTTCCTTATCAAACTTCTTCTGGAATGCTTATGGCATTCCTTTCACATTCCTCTACCATCTCCTTCTCAGGTGATTCCATTACCTGTTTTTCCTTCTTTGGATGAAGATGTGGATGCAACTTCCAACACTTTTCAATCCAATGCCCACTTATGTTGCAATGAGTGCAAAAGTTTTTGTGAGCTTTTCATGGCACAAATGTATTTAAACTTGCATGAAAATTTCCCTTCTTGGTCTCATTTCCAATTGATATATTCATATTCTTGGCTAATGCTTTCCTATTGTGGCACTTAGCTACACAATGGTTAGGTGCATGGAAAAACATTCCAGGACATGTTATTTAAATCATCGTGGTGTTTTTAATCATTAAAATCCTTTGAATCATTAGGATGCTTATACCTATTATGGTTGTCCTTTGGCTTATGAGCCCAGTGAGGAGAACTTGAATGGCGGGAAGAACTTGTCTTAGTCTCTTCTTCAACTTACTCATCTCTCTTTGGAGAGGTCTTGCATTTCATGTCCTCCTTTTTCTTTAGAAACCATGCTGGTAACAATTCTGGATACAAATCCCAACAATTTTCCTCCTCATGTCCTCTCTTATGAACAAAAGAACAAGATACCCAAGGGCTATCACTGGAAGACAATTCTTCCTTTTCAACATAGCCCAAAGCTTCATATCCAGGTCTCTCCTTTGCCTCAATTAGATGGATAATGCCATGATTGTTCACTTCAAGGCCTCCTCCCTTGTAACCCATCTTGGACATGAGTGTTGTTCTTATGCCTTTGCTATGCTTCTCAAAGGCTGCAAAAGAGCTTAAATCAACATTTTCATGTAAGGAAACTATATGTAAATTGTTACCATTTTCCTCATCTTTCGACTAAGGGACAAAGATGCTCTTAAAATCTTTCCTAATTCTTAAGGTGTCTTCTTGGACTCTTGGTCTTTATTCTTTCAGCTCCTTGGACTTTGGCATTGATAGAACCTCAACCTCAACATCATGTGGACAAAAGGTGAAAATTTGGCCATCTTCCTTCTCTGAGGGACTTTTTGCACTAGCATCTTGTGGGTATTCATCCAACAATTCCTCCTTCTCTACTCTAGATGAAGCGCTAGAGGATGCTTCAAGGAAACCTCCTTGTGTCCCAGGTACAAAGGAGGCGTCCTTCATTTGACAAGAATCATAGGCTGCATTCTTGCCATGTCCACAAGCTTGCTTAGTATTGGAGGGATTGTTTTGTTCTTTGGTAGAATAGCTTTCATTAGTTTGTTCCTCCATAACATTCTGCAACATGAGGCACATATTTTGCTTCTCTTCCTTAGAAAATTCAAGTAGTATTTTGAGCTCCATGTTCTCTTGTTGGAGAAATTCAATAATGTCCTTTAAATCTTGGAAACTATCATGCTTTGAACTGATGCCCATTCTTACTGAAGATTCAACTACAATTTGAGGTAGAACTGGTGGTGGAGATTGTAGCTATCTTGCTCTCCTACCCAAACATTCTCCCCTCTTGAGATTCAAACTTGTAAGCCTCACATTCACTTGCAAACAGTTAAATCCTCCTTGCACAAAGAAAACCTAGTTATCTAATACCAACTTGATCTGAATGGGAAATTTAGTGTTTGTTGTGATAAATTCCAATTCAAAATAGTAAACAAAGTGCTTAAGGATTATGAGGTAAATTTCAAGTTTTACATGATATTTTATGTCTTATATGTAATTCATGAGCTTAAAACATGAATTAAAAAAAACACTGAACAACAACATAATAGTAATACACTCATAAATTGATAAAGGAGTTCACCCCTCCTGGGCTATGTCTCCTTGGTCCAACTCCCAATGGCTTGACCCAATCCCATTATGCTCAAAATACTTCAGCGAAAACAGTACATAACATGTGATGACCAAAAGAGTGGTTATTTTCCCCTTCAAGGAAACAATCTTCTGCAAAGAACTCTCACTCTAAGAACATGACAACCTACAGTTAGTCATGAAACAATCAACAAGAAGATGGTTCTCAAATCAAGACCCCATACTCCTTCTGACAATGAGCATAACAAGTACAACGATTCACTTGAATTACTAAAAGAGATATTTCCTCAAGGAAAAAATGAGAAAATAGAAACATGAACTACACCATAGATGTCTCAGTTGTTGCATAACACATATGAAGGCTGGAAAAACCCTACAAGTTCCTCCCCATTCTCAAAAGCCTTCAAAAATTGATTCAACCTCTTTGTTTATCCTAACACCCATAGACTTAAACCTGCAAAAGTTTTCTTTCAAAGTGTTCCAGTGGCTTTGAAACCTATTCCATTGGCTTTAGAAGACCCAAAAATGCATGTCTAGCCACTTTATGCTCCTCAATTGGATCAAAATTGAAGAAGTTATGATATTCCCTAGTCCTTGCACTATTTCCTCTACAAATTCCCCCAAATCTGGCACCAGTCCTACAATTTCGCCCCAAATTGTTCTAACGGAGTGTCATTTTTCCCAAAATCTGGTGCATTTTGTGGCCGCCTTAATTCGGCCTCTAAGGCCTTAACTCCGAAAAATGTGGTCTTGTGGAGGCCACATGCCTAGGGGCCAAAACTAACCACCTAACCCCACTGGCCAGGCCCCCAATTCTCTGCCTGCAGTCATGGTGAGTGCATGCACCCAAGAGTTGGCCCCCGTGGCTGGCCTCTTTTGCAAATAACGCACTAGAGATTGTTTAAATGGGGTTTTCACCCATATATTAATAAGAACAAAGTATGGTGTATCGGTTAGAGGCTTTGCACTTGTTTTAGGAGGTCGCAGGTTCAACCCCAACTGCGGTTGCTCAGACATTAACAAATTTTGGTGGCCCTTGGGCTGCCATGTGGTGGCCCTTAGCCATGCCACATGGTAGCCTATGATTAGTTACCTACCAAACAACCAACATGTGCCACCTAGGCACCAGCCACATGTCAACACATAATTCATCTAAGCTCAAGTCATATGCATAGTCACCTTGCCACATCAACTTGCCATGTCAACAGTACGGACTGCTGATTGTGCATTGTTTCTCATCATTTTTTTTCCAAATTCGCTTGTTTGAGAAAACGAACAAAACTGGTTTCGAGGAACATATGGTGTCTGTTGTGCATGAAATGAGTTGCACTGGACTTAGAACGATGAGCACTACGTGGTCGTTCAGGTTCCACACCAATCAGACAATTTTGAAGTTTTAGCAAATTTTGAGCTTCAGATCATATGGTAAGATTTGTAATTATGTTTAGCTGAGAAAGGGAATAAGAGAGAATATACCTATAACTAGGATAAATGGGGAAGTTGAGGTAACCTAAATGATGAATCAATACTTCTTGAAAGACTGGAACTTGTGCATAAATCTAGACCTGAACAAAGAAGTTGGAGTTCTTCCAGTGTGTCGCCAAGAGTTGTCGCTGCGACAAACACCCTCCAAAATGTTTTCTACACTTGAATTTTTGAGCCGCCTTGTGATCTTATGATCTTTCATTTCAAGTTCTTCATAGTCACTTCATGGTTGGTGGTTTTTTTCTAAGTGCTCAAGTATTCTTCTAAAGATTTGAAGTGTCAAAGACACTTTCTTACAAATGCTTAATTTTTGATGCATTCACAATCGTACCTCATTCTAGCAAGCTTAGGAGTCAATGTCTACCTTGAGAATAGGCTTTGTGCAACCCTTTAAGATGGTACATGTGCAGTCTTTGGAGATAGTGCATGCGCAATCCCTACATACAGTGACTGTGCAGTCCCTAGTGGTAGTAATTGGACAACTTCTAATGATAGTGACTGCGCAACCCTTGGTGGTAGTGATTGTGTAGTTCATAAAGCAACCTTTGCTGACAGTCGATGCATAATTCTAATTCACAGTGAGAGTGCAATTCTTGCAGTCAATGATGTCACACCTCTCAGTGGTAGCCATCTCATTCTTTTATCATCTCCTTTTATAAAGAGTCTAACTTAGAGCTTTTTTCACAGTCAACTTTCACTTTTGAGCTTTGTTCTCTTTGGAGCATAAGAAGCATTCTCTCACTCTCAATTACAGTTGTACTATCATTTAGGTTATTTTTCTCCATTGTCGCTTTTATGCACTTTTGTTTTTGTAAGTGTCGATTTCACTTTCGTAATTATCATTTTTGGTTGCTTTCACTTTCGCAAGTGTCGCTTTTGTTTTATTTTGCTTTCATATGTGTCACTTCAACTCTCTTTAGATTTTTCAAGTGTATTTTTTACTTATTGTTACTCTCAAAATTTTCGCTTTTTCCTGCTTTTATTCTTACATGTGTCACTTGTGTTTTCTTTGTGTTGGCATATGTCACTTTCACTTATTTTCAAATATCTTGCTAAAGCACTTTGGCATACCACTAGAGGTAGTTCTAGCGCACTCTTCTGCATTAGTTGTGTTATCACCTAGATTGACCTCAGGCTGAATTGAAGCAATTCTAAGGTAACCACAAACCATGCTTAACCTAGTAGCTACCCCTACCAGGTTAGGAGAGGGCTATCTCCTTATGGATCTCAGTCAAAATGACTGGATCAGATAGGGATTTTAGGCTAGGTATAGTAGCTCAGAAGATTTTGATTGAATTTGTTGGTGTTTTCTGGATCACATGGAACTGGGCAGTTTAGGTCTGGGAAATTAGGTCAGAATGCAGGGTGTTCTATGAGGCAAGGTAGGTATAGGATTTAGCACTTGAAATTAAGTGAAATGAGGTGTCTAAGACCAGTGAGGAGCTGAGGAGGGAATGTGGAAATCATGGATCCTTCTCAAACAATAGAAAACATAGAATATTGAATGATTTCCTAAGGTAGAGCACGGAAAACAATGGATTATACCTATCTATCTTGATATCATTCAATTAGAAGCAGTGAAATAGATGATGGAATACATAAAATATGTAAACAACTGATAACAAAAGAAGAAACTATGTTAAAACACCATACCACAGGGATCCCATAAAAATAGCTACAATTCCTATTTATTTCCTTGCCAAACCGCTTATAATGGTGTACAGTCAAGCTCAAAGCATCCAAGTGAGTCCAACCTCACCAAATGACCATGAAAATACATAATATAGACATCTAAACTACTCATCTTGACCTTCAGGGGTCGAATCCATGAGAAGAGTGATCTGGAATTTATCCAGGATAAAGAATTAAAGGTATTACAGACTCATTCATGGATGTGCCTATGTTATTTATGCAACAGATTGATATGATTGTGAGAATGCATAAACACTAAGGCGATTAGAGAAAACAGAATAGTCAAACATGTAAACATACAAGTTTAATAAGGAGTTCACTCAATGCTCCTGGGCTACGTCTCCTGGTCTAGCCTTTAGTGGTGGGCTCTCTATTATGTTTTCAAGCAGAGTTCTTACAACAACGAGCTCGATTTGAGTCTCACTAAACAGATAGAAGTCAGTAGGAATGGAGTACATAGACTCTCCTTACTGAAACTCGACCTCTGATGGTCATAGTAGTATGACAAGCCTATGCCGAGGAGTTTGCTTGAACCTCTCAAGCCTTCAATGGAGTACACAGACTCTCTGACTCTCTTTGGCTTTGTCTGGCTTGATGCTGCCTTCAGGTCAACTTGGCTTCTACTCTTTGTTCTCTACTATTAGCTTTCTACCTCTCTTCACTATCCTCTACTTCTGTCAATTAATGGCTTTAAAGCTAGTCTATTCCTTGACTGTTCATTTCTGCTTCCCGGCCTTCTAGTTTCCTTGTCCTTTGTCCATTGGAATTCCTCTAATCTGCATCATCATCACCGGGTAACACCTCGCCGGGAGGTGGCCACTTGTTTCCTAACAAACTGGGTGTCAGATTCCTTGAATCATATTCGGATGGCTGCTAATTCTATTTGCGTCAAGATCGCTAGTGAACACAAATCGTTTGCCAACTCATCGTCCATGTCAGACTCCAAATCCCCTTTAATCTTGTTTTTTTGACTTGTCAAATCTGGTCAGTCATCGGGACGTACCTCTGTGATTAATCTAGCCCCCCCAGATCCTATGGTCGTTGTTCATATTGGGCGGGCAAGTTGCCTGACATTTACCCATCCGACGCGGGAGATTTTCTCTCTCATCCTCCAGACGTGTGTCACTCGATGTGTGGCATCGGGCGGGACTCAACCAAAACTGCTTACTGCCTTGAAGCCTTCCGATATCCTGTCGGTTTGTGGAATCCCGCTCTACGGAACCGAATGCATTCCTTTTCTACATTTTATAGCGTTTTCAGGTCCGGGTGCTTCGAGGCTTTCCTTCACTGAGGGGAACACCATGTGATATGCAATTAACGCTAATCTTGTAACAGAAACCACCCCTGTTTCTTGATTTGACCTCCGGTTTTGCCAGTTTTGCACCATCGTGCGTTACCATGGGCCAACGGTCTACGCGCTCGACCGAGGGTCCTCGTTGCTCCACTCTAGCCACAACTACAACTGTTATGAGGATTCCTTCTGATAGCTTGATTTTTCTAAGACTTGAATCTTTTGGCATAATTTGAAACAACCATGAAAACTTAGAGAGTTTTTTAGGATCCAATTCAGATCACGACCTTCCCACTGAAAAAGCTTTTGGACCACCAAAAGTTGGTTTTCTTTTAAGCATCAATCAAGTGAGGGTATTGCTTCCTCATTTTCTCAATTTCTATCCATTTTGCACTGCTTGGCTTTGAACCTTTGAGTCCAATCCTGAGGTACTCCACATCCCCTCTACGCGTGGTTCTCACCTTCCTGTCCAGAGTTGTATCTTCCTGCAGTTCATTAAGATATTCAGGCAACAAATCATCAATAGAAGGCAATTGAATCTACTCTTCGGGATCTTCAATTAATGAAGGTTCAAATAGTCTCAAGCTGTCTGCATTAACCATTGAGTAGATGTGCATGTAAGCTCTTTTCTAGTTGTTCCTGTACTACCTGGTGAATCTCTTGGATTTGTTTGATGAACTTGGTTGCCTTGTCCACATCACTGTGTCTATCAACCGCTATGTCTTTACCAAAGACAAAATCCAAGGGAGACCTTGGTGTGAAACCAAAACAAGTCTCAAAAGGAGATCTCTATGTAGAAGAATGTTTAGCTCAGTTGTAAGCATGTTGCACATAACATGAATGTTCATCCCAAAGTTTGGGATGCTTGCTGCAATAGCCTCTGAGCAACTGGATCACTGTCCTATTGACCACTTCTGTTTGGCCATCTGTTTGCGGATGAAAAGTTGTGCTCTTCTTCAGCCTGGTGTCCATCAATTCCCACAAACTCGACCAAACTTTCCCAACAAATCGGGTATCTCAATCAGATATAATGGAAGTGGGTAATCCAAAATGAACCCATACATGTTGAAAGAACAACTTTGTAGTTTGTTCAGTTGTAATCTGTTAGTTACAAGGTATCAAAATACACATTTTGCTGAACCTATACACAACAACATATAAATAGTCATGACCTTTCTTAGATTTAGGCAGTCCTCCAACAAATTCCATGGAAATACTTTCCCAAGGATGAGAAGGAACTGGTAGTGGAGTGTACAAGCCTAACTTTCTATTATTGGGTTTGCTTTTTGCACACATAGTACACCCTCTTACATATCTAGAAACTGTCTCATTCATTTTTGGCCAATAACAAAATCTTTGCAGCTGTGCAACTGCTATACTTACACCAAAGTGACCTGATATTAGAGAAGTGTGTGCTTCTCGAATTATTTTTACTCTTTCATTTTGTGGAGTGCATAGCTTCCAAAATGATACAAGAGCTGGTCCTTAATATGATAGTCCAATTCTTCTACTCGTCTGCCTTGACTTAAAGTTGCATATACATCTTTAAAATCTATATCTTGAGCATATTGTTCAATGTAGCTCTAATGCAATAATGAATTATGCTTAAGTATAGCAGATGCATTTATAATTGGCCTAGACAACATATCTGCAACTTTATTGTGTATGCCCTTTTTATATCTAATGACTAAATGAAATTGTTGTAGAAAACCCATCCATCTATAGTGTCTTGATTGCTGCAACTTACTTTGGTAGTGTAGATATTGAAGTGGTTGATGATTAGTATGTACAACTATCTCTTTGCCCAATAAATAATGTTTCCACTTTTTCAAACTCTGTGCTAATGCGTACAATTCTTTATCATATGTGGGATAGTTAACTACTGCATAATTAAATGTCTAAGAATGATAGCATATGGGTTTACCGTGTTGCATCAACACTGCTCCCATGGCATAGTCACTGACATCCGTTTGAATCTCAAATGGTCTTTGAAGACCAGGAAGTGCTAGTACTGGTGTTGTACTAATATTTTCTTTCAAGGTGTCGAAGGCCTTCTGTTGTTTGCATCCCCATTGAAACACCTTGTTCAATCATGTTAAAGCATGTAAGGGAGTTGCAATTAAGGAAAAGTTAGAAATAAACTTTCTCCAATATTGTGTTGCTCCTAAGAAGCTTCTAACTTCTGTAGCAGATTTGGGTTTAGGCCAATTTACAATGGCTGCAACCTTAGAGGGATCTATCTTCGATTCACCACCCCCTACTATATGACCCAAATAATTCAAAGATGTTTTTCCGAATTCACATTTTGAGAGTTAAACATAAATATTTTCTCTTTTCAAAACATCTAGAGTCTGCTTAACATGCTTTAAATGTTCTTCCCACGTTTTGTTGAATATAAGAATATCATCCAGATATACAATAACAAAATCATCAAGAAAAGGTCTGGGTACATCATTCATTATTCTCATGAAATTAGCAGGAGCATTAGTTAAGCCAAAAGGCATAACCAAACACTCATACAATCCCTACTTTATTTTGAAAGTAGTATTCCATGCATCTTGCTCTACAACTCTGACCTGATGATATCAACTATGCAATTCTAACTTGGAAAAATAAACAACTTCTTTCAATTGATCTAATAGATCATCTATGCGAGGAAGGGGATAATGATTTTTAATTGTTATCTTATTCAGTGCTTGATAATCAATGCACATTCTCCACGAGCCATATTTCTTGCTCACCAAGACAATTGGAGACCCACATGGTGATGTGCTAGGTCTGATGAACCCCTTCTCGAGTAGCTTCTATACTTGCTTCTTCATTTTTGCATTCTCTAAAGTAGACAACCTTTTATACCTGTGGTTGCGATTGTTGTTTCATCTCCTGAGTTTGACCCCAAATCCTTTTGAATATCTGAAGCAATCTTCTTCTTCTTGCCCTCAAACTTCTTAGGTTTCATCTCCGGGCGCAGAATCCAATAATGTTCATCATCATGCCCATCCTTCTTATAGTGAGTGCATGAAGACTTACTTTTCTGTACAGTGTTTGTCTTCCTCTCTTTCCATTTTTGTTTGCTTTTCTCCTTATTCTTACTTGCAGTGGGTTGGGATGATCCCCCAACTTCTGGGTTCCCATTCTTACCTCTAGCTTCTAGATGTGTAGCCTGAATGGATACCTCATCTATGCTAGTGGGATTAAGCATGAGGATAGTGTGCCTCATGTAGCTGTGTAGACCACCTATATACTTCAGCAGGGTCTCAAGTGAGTCTAAAGAAATTACTAGAATCAAAGCTCTTTTCCTAAATTCTTGGGTGTAACCTTGTACACTTTGACCTTTTAGTTGTTGAAGAGTTTGCCAGCTCATCATGGCTTGCTGCATATATGCTACTGGATAGAATTGTTTTTTAATTACAGAAAAAAATTCACTCCAGACAGAAAGAATCTTACCATGTTTCTTCATGTTAACTTGTGTCCTGCCTTCCCACCATACCAAGGCAGTGCCTCCAAGGCGTATGGTGGCCAGCTGAATCTTACTCTTGTCTGAATCAATACTCTGCACTCTACAATAAACACCAATCTCTCTGATCCAATTATCCAGCTTCTCTACATTCAACTCTCCATCATATATTGGTAAATCAAATTTAACATCTAATTTAATCAAAGATGTCTTCTTTTTATTTGCAGGGCTATTAAGAGGTGTGAGAAATTTTTCTTCTTTCCCTTTGCCTTTAGAGTGGTCATGGAGGAGAGATTCTTCTACCCCTTTGTCTTGTTTGGAGCTTGATGAATCTTCATCTCTATTTTTCTTTAATTCCCTATACATTTCCTCCACCATGGACCTCATGGTCATAAAACTATCCATGAACTGGGGATCTTATTCCAAGGGATTTCTAGGTGAGTTTCAACCAACTCTCCTTTTCCTAATTTAAGCTTTGATCTAGTTAGCATTCAACAAAAAAATCCAGTACAAGCTTGTCTAACCTTAGTAACCCTAGCTCTGATACCACTTGATCTGGAATTTATCCAGGAAAACGAATTAAAGGTAGTACAGACAGATGTGCATGGATGTGCCTATGTTACTTATGCAATAGATCGATAAGATTGCGAGAATACATAGACATTGAGGCAATTAGAGAAAACATAACAATCAAACATGTAAACACACAAGTTTAATAAGGAGTTCACCCAGTGCTCCTGGGCTATGTCTCTTAGTCCAGCCTTCAGTGGTGGCCTCTATATTATGTTTTCAAGCAGAGTTTTTACAATAGTGAGCTCAATTTGAGTCTCACTAAATAGATAGAAGTCAGTAGGAATGGAGTGCACATACTCTCTTTACTGAAACTCGACCTCTGATGGTCACGGTAGTATGACAGGCCTATGCCGAGGAGTTTGCTTGAACCTCTCAAGCCTTTAATGGAGTGCACAGACTATCTGACTCTCTCTGGCTTTGTCTGGCTCGATGCTGCCTTTAGGTCAGCTTGGCTTCTACTCTCTGTTTCTCTGCTATTAGCTTTCTACCTTTCCGACATGGTGAAATGGATTATAGATGAAGCAGACATATCTAACAAAGAGTCCAATAGGGCCAGCCAGGAAGTCATGGGGTCATTTACTCCAAACAATTTGAGGCATATGTACCACTTACTAGAACCCCAGGCCAGCTACAACAAGCAATTTGTTGAGAAGTTCGCCAAGGAGAATGAAGATTTGGCAGAATGCACAAAGCACTTGTCAAGCAATGAGGAAAGACTAAAAAAGGATAAAAACGGTATGTACGCCATTGGCTCTCTTTGTTCTCCTTATTTTTTTGCCATTGCAATGTTATGTAGACTATTTGGGAAACTTGACATCAACAAGTTTTCATTAGAATGGTTACCTCTAGTGGATGAGGCTACCAATGCCATTATAATGAATTGGGCCCAAATCCTGTCAGATAATTTAACCGCTGCAATTTTAGAATACAGAATAAAGAGAAGCATTGCTTTGAGAGTTTACCCTCCATTCTTTTTTAGAGCCTATGTTATGGACGTTATTTGTTTTGTTTCCGAATTTCTAATTATGGAATGAAAATGGACAGTACAAAATCTACTTCCCAATCATATTAATCACGAAGTCATGTGGGAATCAAATTTTGTGCCACATTTCTTCAAAATTTGTCATGAACTTATACTCTCAATCCATTAAAATATCTACAACAGAGATGCCCCAAGGTTTTCCAAAGAAGCTGAGGTGGATATTCTCTCTATGGAAAGATGGTTTGGGGAAGAACTGTTCACTTATATTGAAGTGTTTGGTAGAATTACTTCACCCCAGGTGCTACCTTATTGCATCCCAAACAAATTAATGGCTAGGGAGATAACCTATCAGACCTGTGGCGTGGGGGGAATGAGCAAGGTACTGAAAGATTCCAAGGTGGTCATTTGGCCCCAATTTTCTGTAATATGCGGAGCATTTTCATTATGCATGACTTAGGTAGTGCTTTCAAAGAATTTGATAATGTATTAAGTTCACAACTACCAAAGTTCCCAGGAAGGAAATATGATCTCTTTGGTGCTGTAAGTAATTTTACTACAATGGGTAAAATAAAAAGTATTTTCCCATGAAGAAGATCTCTTTGATGATGTTTTCCTGCAGAAAAACATTTCCAAAGAGGTTCAACATATAGCAAGAATTATTTTTGACCAAGAAACTCTCAAAAAATTTGATAATTACAAAAAACAGAGGTTATCTAAGGTCCCATTGGGCCAATTACTCATTGAACAAATAAGAGAACCCACTCCCAGCATTAGCATAAGTGAGGATTCAAAGGAGAAGTCCAAAACAAGTTCTAAAAAAGAATCAGCTGAAAAGTCTAGAGATCAATCCAAGAGTGAACATAGTAAAAGCGAGGATTCAATAAAAGACACAGCTTAGTCTACGGAAAAGTCTGATTAGCAGGCTTTGTCCCCAAAGCAAGCTGAATTTTCCACTCCTCTTACAAAACAAACAAAGCCACTCGTTATTGATCTAGAAGGGAAATGGGAAAATTTTAATAAGATACTTAACACAAAATAACAGAGCGCAAAGCCACCAACAAATCCAAAAGAAATGACCACGAAAATGGTAATAGAAAGGGCTGTCAACACTCAGGGAGTGGAGCACATTCCTATTGATCAATCATCTGAGATTGTACTAATAATAGAGGAAATTCCTCCTCTTGATGTGTTTTATAGTCCTCAACATAAAATTGTCCTTAGAAGGCAAATAAAGAAACGAAAATTGGATTCTGTGCTCGCTCCTGAAGATGAACCTCTGGATGTTCTTTAGAAAGACCCCTCCACAGACCCGTCGGAAAATCTCACTAGGCTCTCATAGGTACTAGGTGCATATGCTTCAACAACTATTGATAAAGCAGCAGAGGTTCAATTGTTACTTAAAGAAAAAGAAGATAGGATTTTGTTTTTGGAACAACAGTTACAACAAGTCAACATCAATTAACAAGCAGAAAAACAGTTGGAAAACCTCCAGCAAGACTTCCAGCAAATGAAATTGGAACATCAAAGTAGTTTGGCTAGTAAAGAAGAGAAGCTTCAAGGTATAATAAAACTGCATAAAGATGATCCCAAAATTGGGGAATTTATCATAGAAGCACTTGCTCTCAATTCCCAACTCTTACAATAGAAAGAACTACTATCACGCGGAATGAGTTGATCTTGCGGACAAGATAGACCTTCCTAGAATCTAAAGAAGACCTAATGACAAGAAAACCATCCAGACACTATCTTTCTCTAAATATGCTTTTATAAATAATGGCAAACAAGTGTGTTTAAGGCCTACCTTATGTCCAACGCAAGTTTGGGGATGCCTTCGCTTCTTTGATCCAAATGAGTTCCTTTGTCATGAACCTGCAAACACAAACAAGGCAAACAATTAAATAGCACCTGAAAAACCAATATTATAAAACATATTTAACAAGAAAGTCAAGGAGTCCATGAAACAAATAACATGAGATACTTGTTGAGCAAAATGAGTCTGATTGTATTAATTCAAAAGAAGAAGAACTTTACAACCTTTGCCTTGACGTTGTACAAGCTCCTCCCAGGGTCCACCAAGAAGTCTCCTCTACTTTGACAAGCTTCACTCACTCCCCAATGAAGCCAAAAAGGTATGTGATCTCTCCTCTTAAGCTCAATTAGGAAGTCTTGATTTCACCAGCATTTACCCTCAAAAATGTTCAGCTTCTAACCTCTCTAGCCACTAACCCAATGCCTCAATTTATAGTGCAATGGAGGGAAGTTACTAGGTCCTCCTTCAAAGGGATAGAATACTCCTTCAAAGGGATAGCTCCTCCTAACAAGGGATTAGCTCCTTCTCTTTTGGGATGCATGAACCACTTTGGAGCGAACAATCCACGTCAAAATTCCTTCTAGAATCATCTAGAATTAACCCAAAGTGAGTTTTTTCGGATAAAAATT
>APFE031110864.1:60071-90248 GCA_000404065.3 Pinus taeda
CCTCCCTAGCCACTAACCCAATGCCTCAATTTATAGTGCAATGGAGGGAAGTTACTAGGTCCTCATTCAAAGGGATAGCTCCTCCTAACAAGGGGTTAGCTCCTTCTCTTTTGGGATGCATGAACCACTTTGGAGCGAACAGTCCACGTCAAAATTCCTTCTAGAAACATCTAGAATTAACCCAAAGTGAGTTTTCTAAGATAAAAATTACGCATTTTGACTTTCACAGGGGTACGCACCCTCCCCTTTACATACAGAGCGTATAAGTACGTAGGTACTCTGAAAAAAAGGTGCGGGCCCGCAGGCAAAAGTGAGAGAAAGTGCGAAACCAGAGTTACATTGCTTTTTGATGTCTTTCTCTCATTTCCAAAGCTTGTTTTGAAGAGCTGAGGTCTGAGACTTGCTTAGGAGGCTGGTATAGGTAGTGATAGACCCATACTGACTGCAAATAATCAAGGTGACGATATTTTTGTGTAACAACTACTATGCCAAAAGATTTTGCAATGGAATTCCCATTGCAAAATGAGCAATAATATTACAAATCAAGTCGTAGAATTATGACTTCAATATGATTCAATTTTGAAGAAGGTCTCGGACTTCTTGAACTGGTAGAAATCCGAACAAGGGAAAAGAGCAGACATGCCCAGAATTGATGAAATGCACAAGGAAATTTTATTCGTGAAATGAGATTCTTGGCTAAAGGAAGAAGAACAGGCAATGGAAGATGTAGCAGCAACAACGAACAATGTCATTGAATGCATAAATGAAAATCTGCACAAGGTCAATTTGGTAGCAGAGACCACCCCTGGCTTCCTTCCAAAAGCACAAAAACTTCAAACAGTGTGTAAACAAGTGGCAGAGGAAAGGGTAGAGGCAATTAAACAGGTAAACAGATTGAGTTGGGAAACATACTGGCAGTATCTGGTAAAACCACATAGCCAATGGATGACCTTGAAGTGCCTAATGACTTCTATCGAGAAGATAGTGCTAGCTCTTACCAACGTCATATTTGCATGACAGTTAAAAGCTGAATTCAGCCAACCGACAATATTGAAACTGATGCTAGATATTTGCGATCTAAAGGATTAGATGCAGGATTTATCATAGATATAATTTATTTTTGTTTTTAGTTTATTTTTTCTTAAAATGAGGCAGGTCGTTTAAACCTCCTCATCTATTTTTGTAATATTTATTTTTAGATTTCATAGAGTAGTATTTAAACCCCTCTCATGCATTTAGAGAGGGGTCCAGAGTTTTATCAAAAACGTTCTTCCGAATGTGCATTTTGCCCCCCACTGAGGAGGTTTTGATAAAATCAATGGAAGGAGATTTATTTTCTATATGAGTTTAATTTCTGCTACTGAAATTGCACTTTTGTACTCTTAGTGGATGTTAAGTGATTTGAAGATAGATCGATATTGCTACAACTCATGAGTAGAACGTATTACAAATGGTATTTTTATCTCCTAATGCCTCCTACTTATGTGTCAAGCAATAAATCATTTTCAATTATTTATATATGAAAGTTTGAATGTTTTAGTTATTTTTATTGCACTTTTGTATGGTGATGACTCACTCTTTATGTTGAATATGTGAATGAATCTTATGCAATATATTTCTCATATTTTTTTGGCTAACTTTTTATAAGAAACAATCATTTTTAAATTGATTCTCTTCTTATTGTGATTGAATGATCTTTATTATCAATCACTATTAGAAATTATTTTAGATCACATAAGTAAACATTACTCCCAGGATAGTTTAAAGTTAGATGTTTTCTTTGATTATGATAGATTGCATATGATAGTTAGAAGATAGATTAGATTTAGAACAAGTATTCACCCCATAAAACCCCAAAAAAGAAAACATCGTCCCGTTCGTACACACATCATAAATAGATTGGGAAACTGGTCCCATCATCCCCAGTTCGAGCCACTATTCCAAACGGAAAAGGAGCTGCATTAAGGTTCATACTGGGTGGTTATCCCCCTTGTTAGAGTCTTGATTTTTCGAGCCTTCAACATATTTGGCGCTAGAAGGAGGGTCTGACTGTGAATGGCAAGTAAATCTACATCTTCACGCCATTCTAAGAGTAAAACTCCCTCACCATCACCCTCAACTTCTCGTTCGCATCCCAAATCTTCCATATCTGAACCAGAAGTTGAAAAGAAAAATACAGAGCACATTTCTAAAATCCCAAACAAGCCAGATCATTCTTCAGATCCCCCTGAGTTGCAAACTTTAATTCATAAGTTACAGGGGATTTCTATATCTGAAGAAGATTCCGAGTTATCCCAAGGTAGTGTCACTTCTCACCTGACCCCATCTCAACAACTGACTAGAGCACAAAGCGAAAAGTTAGGAATCCCACCAACTGAGTTTCCTTTACCGAGTCGTAAGAAAGCTAGGAAAACACGAGTAGAATCTCAGAGTAAGGTTCTATCAACATTTTCGTCTACCATCCCATCGATATCATCACAAGGTCATTCATCCATCCCTCAACTTCAGATCGTGGTTCACACAGGTACAGAAGCAACATCCTCCTCTATCCAATCACCTTCAACTACTGCCACACCTCCTCCTACTCATACCCCAACGATGGCAGGAAATCCGCCACCAAGGCCATGGGCCAATCGAGGAGCTGTAAGAATGCCTGCACCTTTATCACAATTACCAGCTCATCTTGAGCCCAAATTCAATCATGATAATGGCCAACTAACTGAGGAACACATAAATAATTTCATGCTATCCATTAATTTGAATGGAGTAATAGAAGAGGACGCAGTTGTAAGATTAGTCCCTTATACGTTACAAGGAGCAGCAGGATCCTGGTATTTTTCTTTACTAGCAGGCTCCATTAATAACTGGGATACATTTCAGGATCACTTTTTAACAAAATTTGGGGATGATAGGTCAACAAGAACTTTAATAAATGACCTCTCCAATTTGAAAGCTGAATCAAAGAAACCAATTAAGGATTTCAACTCTCGCTTCAATAAATTGTTAAACAAAATACCAACAATGTCTAATCCTAGCGATGAAGTCCAAAATGAGTGGTATATTTCTGCTTTACCGTCAAATTTAGCTATATTTGTAGATAGAGCTGCTAAGCCAACGCTAGAAGAAAACATGAAAGAGGCAATAGCTATAAAAAAACGTATCTGGTCGTCAAGAAGAAAACATTGTAGAAGAAAGAAAGTCTAAAAAAGTGTCTTTTAGAGATGATTCTAAGAAAAAACAACCGAAGGACCCATTCGACCTAGAAGGGTTACAGAAAGTCTTAAAGACCATGTCAAACAAAATGGTTGATATAAAGAAACAAGTAGCAGAAACCTCTTCCAAGAAACCTTTTAAACCATTTAGAAGAAATCCTTCAACTGACTCTAAACCTCCAAATGCTATAACAAACGTAGATTCTGAAGGGGAAGAGGAAGAAGTTACAAATGAGGAACAAACTGATGATGATGAAGTCATAGAACTACAGGGAATGTGGGACTTCATTCTTCCAGATGAGGAAGATCAGAATGCATTACCTATTGCTACCAAAAGTAGAAATCAACTTGATCCTCCACAATCTAGTGCTAAATAGAAGAACCCAAGTCCGACCTCCAAGGATAAAATCATAGGGAAGAAATCCTCACCAAAGTCTACTCAGACAAACCCAGTCCAATCTGATTCCACACCTTTATCCAAAACGCTTATAATTTCAGATGAAATGGATTATAATATTGTTGAAGATATGAAGAAAACTAGGGCAAATATTACTTTTCATGAGCTCAACAAGTTAAAGCATCAACAGAAATTGCTCTTGAAAGAGCTAAACACAGTACCTATTACGCCTCTACCTGCCGCTGTAATTTCACAAGCTACCAATGAAATGGGGAGACCTCCGACTGGCATTTAAAATAAAGTTGATCCAAATAACATTGCTTTAATTGGGGGAATGTCAAAATCCCATACTCCGCCATTTCTCCTTACCTTAGAATTTTTCAATAAAAATTTACATAAATGTCTAGTTGATTTCGTTGCCTCATTTAACATTTTACCTAAAACAATTTTCGCAAAGTTAAATGTCCAACCTCATAAATCTGCAGTACGAATAATACAGCTGCATCGGTCTCAAGTGGAGGTTATCAGTGAACTTAATCAAGTAACCATAAGGCTTTCATCAAATCCAAAGGTATGTCAAGTTATCGATATACTTGTCATAGACATCCCTAAATTTTATGGACTAATCCTTAGCAGGGATTGGTCAGAAAAGCTTCACGGTTACTTTGCGACCGAATGGCCTCATATGTGGCTCTCCTACAATGGAAAACCTAATCAGATCAAGGTTGAACGAGAAAGATATCAAAAGTATATAGTGACAGAGTTAGAAGGAGAAAATGAGCCTGTACCATATAGCAAAAACATAATTGGAAACTATTATGTTGATTCTTTCTTAGGTGATTCCAACGCTCATACTTTACCTTTTTTCGGAAACTCCGTTTTATCTCAAATAGAAATTTTTTCTTAAATGGACACTTCTAGATGCATAAATTTTGTAGATAAACCTGTAAATAAAACTTTGTTTTGGAATTTTTTTATGGTTCTAAATCCAACGATGGAGCAGGAGTAGGATGTATATTAGTTAGTCCAAAAGGAGAAAAAACCATGTTAACATGTAGAGTCAAGTTCGATTGCACAAACAACACTATTGTATATGAAGCATTAGTTCAAGGGTTATATAAGGCAATCAAGCTTAATATCAAATACTTGCAAGTATTTGGAGACTTTGATATTGTTATTAAATAGGTAAGAAATACTATACATTGTTTGTCGGGACACTTGAAACATTATCAATCTTTAGTACATGACCTGGCCTCACACTTTATAGCATTTAATATTTCATCCATTCCAAGACTCCAAAATGCTAGTGTTGATCTTCTTACTAATGTTGCCTCCAAGCTTATTCCATTAGAGGACTATAGCCCAGACAGATTTTCGATTGAATTAATCTTTAGACCCTCTATTCCTGATAACATTACCAACTGGAGATTTTTCAACAATGACCCTGATATTGTGAGTTTTTTTACTTCAGAAGGCTCTTATAATAATCAGATAATTGATGAAGACCAACATGACAAACAACTGGAACAAGCAAATAACAATAACGTTATTCCAAAATTTGTAGTCAAGTTAGAGGAACTATATGACTTAAAGGACATATTTAAACGGTCCACTAATTCAAAACTTTAGAGTTCAACTCTGAGATACGAATTAGTGAATCTAGGGATAAACACAAAACCGCAGAACATCAACCTAGGTCTTGGCCTAACATCTGAAGAAAAATCAACGTTCATTCGATTATTGAAATAATACAAGCATGTCTTTGCCTAGAATTATGATGATCTCAAAACATATGACACTTCAATTATACAACATACAATTCTGATGATATCGGATGAAAAGCCTGTTCAGCAGAATTGAGGAAAATACATCCTAATCTGGAAAGCCAGATTAAATCCGAATTGAACAAATTATTAAGAGCCAAGATTATTTTTCCTGTTAGGCATTCCAGATGGGTCTCCAATCTTGTCCCAGTTAGAAATAAAAACAAAGATATTCAGATTTGTATTGACTTTTGAAATCTCAATAAATCTTGCCAAAAGGATAATTTTCCATTGCCCCCTATGGAACATATATTACAATCAGTCGCAGGGTTTGAATTAATGTCCTTTTTAGATGGCTTTTCAGGGTATAATCAAATCTTGGTCCACTTGGATGATCAATTGAAAACTACATTTAGAACGAAATGGGGCACTTACGCGTATCAAAAGATGCCATTTTTGTTGATCAATGTCGGTGCCACGTTTCAAAGGGCCATGGACATTGCGTTTAAAGGATTAGTGAACAAGTCAGTGGTGATTTACTTAGATGACATAACAATATATTCTAAAAAACACAGTAATCATCTCAGAGACTTAAAACAGATCTTTCATGGAATCTCACTTAATCCCAAAAAATATTTTTTTGCGTTAAGTGAAGGAAAACTTCTTGGATTCATAGTGTCCAAATCTGGAATCCATATTGACCCAGATATAATTAAGGAAATTTCTGAGATATCTTTACCTCATAACAAAAAAGCAATGCAGTCTTTCCTTAGTCGAATCAATTCTGTTAAGAGATTTGTCCCTGAATTCTCAAGAATCGTGTCACCTCTCCAAGCCATGATAAAGAAAAACTCTCTCTTCAAATGGGGTCATGCAGAACATGAAGCGTTTAGCTTGATAAAACAAGCAATTATAAATGCTCCATCTCTAGAAACTCTAAACTTTTCTGATCCTTTCACTCTATATACATTCGCCTCTGAGAAATCATATGTTGCCATACTCACACAAGCAAATCGAGATAGAGTCGAAGCCCCAATTTCATTCTTTAGTTAAAACTTGCAAGGAACTAAATTAAATTACTTCGATGTTGAGAAGAAAACTTATGCTATTTTCAAAGCAATCAAACATTTTATACCTTTCCTTCTTAAAACTCACACCAAAATAGTAGTGCCATTTCCAGTTGTAAGAAATCTTTTGGTACAAAAAGATGTGGGTGAAAAAAGAGCAAATTGGGTTACAACCTTGCAAGAATATGACACTGAAATTAAACCAACAAATATTATAAAAGGTCAAGGTTTTTGCAGGATGTTGGCAGGAGCATCGCACATATCAGAAACGTAGTCTCCAGACAGTGAAGTACAAGTGTATGAGGTAAGCCTAAACGACTTTGAATCAAGGTATGATGATATCATGTTCTACTTAAAAAATGGATATGCTCCTCCACATTTGAATCACACAAAGAAAAGAGCCCTAAGGCTAAAATCTAAACAATATCGAATCATCGATGATATAATGTTTAGAATTAATTATGATTCTGTTCTCCTTAGATGTCTCGAGAAGTCTGAAGCAAAAAAGGTATTGCAGGAACTCCACGACAGACCAGTAGGTGGACACTATGTAGGAGATGCAACAACACACAAAATATTGCGCATTGGCTACTACTGGCCAAATTTATTTAAAGATGCACATAGCTATGTAAGGAGATGTCAGATTTGTCAAACTGCTGCTGGAAGACAGAGGAAACCATCATTGCCATTACAACTGGTCAACATCGATCAACCATTTGAACAATGGGGTTTAGATATAATAGGTGCGATCGTTCCTCATTCTTCTAAACAACATAAATACATCCTTACAGCTACCGACTACTTTACCAAATGGTTAGAAGCAGTTCCACTCAAGACAACCAACTCTGAGAGTATCATCAAATTTATAGATCAATTCATAATCACTAGGTTTGGCTTACCTTCTGCTTTAATGTTTGATAATGCATCATATTTCTTAGGTAATGTTATGATAGATTTTGCTCTCAAAATAGGTTTTAAGCTCAAATATTCTGCTAATTATTATCCCAAGGAAATGGGTTGGCCGAATCAACAAACAAAAACCTTATTAGAATCATCAAATGGACTATTGATCAAAATCATAGGAACTGGCATAAATATTTAATGTATGCTCTTTGGGAAGATCGAATAACTCAAAAAACCTCCATTGGCACTTCTCCTTTTAATTTAGTTTATGGGAAAGAAGTGGCCTTACCAACAAATCTAGTTATTCCTTCTTTAGCCTTAGTTCAATTCATTGAAGAAACCCCCTCCTCATCCTTGCAATTAAGACAATTGCAGATCCTTAAGCTTGAAGAGGAACGAGAAAAGGCTAGAATTACCCACGCCCATCATCAACAATTAGTAAAAGCTTCTTTGGATTCAAACTCGGTGTCTAGAAAAGATTTTCAACTTGGAGACTTAGTATTAAAAAGGGATAAATCCCATGAAGAGAAAGGCAAGCATACTAAATTCCAATAGTTGTGGCTTGGACCATTCCAGGTTGTCAAACTCATCGGTCCATCAACTTTCATGTTACAAGATTTAGCAGAGAAAAGAGAGTCTTTACCTATTAATGGATAGATCCTAAATAAATATTTCCCATAGAAGATGATCTCTTCTATTTTATGTAGATTATAGTTTTTAGTTAAGTTTTCTTTTGATAATAAAACAGGTTGATAATTTTCACTTTTAGTTTCCACGAAACGAATAGTGTCTCATGTCAATTTTGCTTTTCACTTGTATAAGTGGGTGTGGTTATGAAAATTAATCTCCATTTTTGAAACATAGGGTCAAGTGCTATTATTCTAAAAATTTTACTTATTATTTTGTTTCAACTATACAAGTTTTTGTTAGAATCAACCTTAGGAAGAAGTTTTCCTTACATCAGTCACAAAAGTATCAATAACAAAAAACAAAGATTCTCTACGGAAAAGCTATTTTTTTTCAAACTCTACAATTTTCGTCCAGAAGAATTCTTAAGGAACCAATGACGTCCCCCCCACTCGAGTAAATTGCGAGATTCAAAGAGTAATCCAACTATGCACTTTAAACTTAAAGAATAAGAGGTCTCATCAAGAGTCGGCTTATCATGATCATAAAGATTATAAATAACTGACATTGCCATACTGCATATCAAAACGGGGTAATGGCTCGAGATTGTTTCAATCAAAAGACAAGGGGTCTCATCATGAGATAGCTTGTTCAGTTAAATTATAAATCAAGTGAATGACACTGTCAATTTTGGCCACCAAACCAAGACATTGTTCTTTAAGAATTAAAACAGAAATAAGAAAAGGAAAAAGCAATAAGTGTATATGAGGGTTTATCTTTGAAAATTGCATGCTTCTCAAGTATGACACTGGATCATTGTTGGGTAACAGGTAAACCTGTCAAGGCTATGAACTCCTACTGGCAACAGAGGCTCTACCGATGACAAATGAGTACACATAAACTGATCTAAAGATATATCTTTGTTTTCATCTTTACAACCAAGTAATCACTGATGTGAGTAAAATGACTAACTCTGGGAAACAAATAATGAGAATAAATATAGTTAGAACAAGATGTTGTTATTCATAAATAACACTATTTACCCTATATTTCTACAATGAAGTTTCATTTTCAAAACCATTTCTATTTTCGAAGTTTTAGAAAATTCAAAAAACCATCAGAGATAACTGGTTCTTCCAAGTGAATTGCCAATTGTTGTGCCTATCAACAACCCCCATTTTTGTTAATGTTAGTAATAACATTAATAAATGGGGACCCTTCTAAAAAATCAAATCTTAGCATTTAACGTTGCATTTAAAAAAAAAAAAAAAAACAAGATGTCAAAGTAGAACTTGCTAAAACAGGGAAATTTACCTTTTCATACTCCAAGCGCATGAAACTTCACAAACTATAAGTTTCTTATAAAAAGTGCTACATAACCATAAGGCCTAAGAATAGCTTTATAATGGAAAGTCTTGAATATTGAAATTAAACCTTGAAAAACCCGCTTTAGAAAATATTATTCTCACATCATAAAAGGTTACAGTGGACATCCCTTATAAAAGTTACCCCTTGAAAATGCGATCCGCGAGAATGCGAGATCATGAAGCTTATAACCTTATCGTATTGCAGATTCCAATACTGCAGTGTCACTTTATGAAACATAAGCAAATATCGCGAAATGTGATAGCATCTCGCAAATCACATATCATAGTGACTCATCTAACAATGGTTTTTAACGAAAACATGTTTTGGGATATAGCGATCTGCGATATTGTGAAGCAAATCACAAAATCGATTTTATTGCAATTCGAAGGACTCAGGGTTCTAGGAGAAGTACTTTCTGACGTTCGATGCAAAGTTATGAACATTAAAGTTTAGCATAACGATCCATTAGTGGTCATTTATTAAAAACAATTAGGATCAGTGTAAAGGACTACTTGATGCAAGTTGATATATTTTGATGTGATATAGAATTAAAGACCTCCCATCACTTTATTTTCGTCCTTTTATTGATTATTCCTGTATTAACTATCATCTTTATCATATTTTTTCTCTCTTCTTACAACTTTCAGGAAGAACACATAGAGCGTAATACACGAAGAAATGGGGAAGAAAGGAAAGGCTCTTACGTCTGACAAGACAGAAATGACCCTATCTGTAGTCAGGACGCAGGGATATCTACGTGGGAAGCTATGTATCAGTTGTTAGAGGATGAACAACCAAGAATTATGGAAGTTACAGTTACATCAGATGGACGCAGCTCTCTGAAGCATCCCTAACTGACCTTGCATGCTCATTTCTACACCGCATTGCAGCGAGGCCAAAGATACTTCCCTACACCGACATGGTGAAATGGATTATAGATGACGTAGACATATCCGACAGAGAGTTCAAGACAGCCAACCAGGAAGTCATGGGGTCATTTACTCCAAACAATTTGAGGCATATGTACCACTTACCAGAACCCCAGGCTAGCTACAACAAACAATTTTTCAAGAAGTTTGCCAAGGAGAATGAAGACTTGGCAGAATGCACAAAGCACTGGTAAACAATGAGGAAAGACTAAAAAAGGATAAAAATGGTATGTACGCCATTGGCTCTCTTTGTTCTCCTTACTATTTTCCCTTTGCAATGTTATGTAGATTGTTTGGGAAACTAGACATCAACAAGTTTTCATCATAATGGTTACCTCTAGTAGATGCGGCTATCAATGCCACAATAATGAATTGGGCCCAAATCCTGTCAGATAATTTAGCTGCTACAATTTTAGAATACAAAAGAAAGAGAAGCATTGCTTCGAAGGTTTACCCTCCATTCTTTTTGAGTGCCTATGTTATGGATGCTATTTGTTTTGTTTTCGAATTTCCAATTATGGAATGGAAGTGGACAATACAAAATCGACTTCCCATTCATATTTATCACAATCACGTGGGAATAAAATTTTGTGCCACATTTCTTCAAAATTTGTCACGAATTTATACTCCCAATCCATAAAAAGATCTACAACAGAGATGCCCCAAGGTTTTCCCAAGAATCTGAGGTGGATATTCTCTCCATGGCAAGATGGTTTGGGGAAGAACTGTTCACTTATATCAAAGTGTTTGGCAGCATTGCTTCACCCCATGTGCTAGCTTATTACGTCCAAGCCAAACTGATGGCTAGGGAGATAGCCTATCAGACCTGTGGCATGGGGGAAATGATAAAGGTACTGAAAGATTCCAAGAAGGTCATTTGGCCCCAATTTCCTATAATATGCGAAGTATTTGCATTGTATGACTTAGGTCATGCTTTCAAAGAAGTTGATAATGTATTATGTTTACAACTACCAAAGTTCTCGGGAAGGGAATATGATCCCTTTAGTGTTGTAAGTAATTTTACTACAATGGTTAAAATAAAAGTATTTTCCCATGAAGAAGATATATTTGATAATGTTTTCCTGTAGAAAAACACCTTCAAAGAGGTTCAACATACAACACAAATTATTTTTTGCCAAGAAACTCTCCAAAGATTTGACAATTACAGAAAACAGAGGTTATCTAAGGTCCCATTGGACCAATTACTCATCGAACCAATAAGAGAACCCACTCCTAGCATTAGCATAAGTGAGGATTCAAAGGAGAAGTCCAAAACAAGTTTTGAAAAAGAATCAGCTAAAAAGTCTGGAGATCAATCCAAGAGTGAACACAACAAAATCGAGGAGTCAATAAAAGACACAGCTCAGTCTACGACAAAGTCTGATCAGTAGGCTTTGTCCCCAAAGCAAGTTGAAGTTTCCACTCCTCTTACAAAGCAAACAAAGCCACTCATTATTGATCTAGAAGGGGAATGGGAGAATTTTAATAAGATACTTAACACAAAATAACAGAGCTCAAAGCCACCAACAAATCCAGAAGAAACGACCATGGAGATGGTAATAGAAAGGGTTGTCAACACTCAGGAAGTGGAGCACATTCCTATTGATCCCTCATCTGAGATTGTACTAAGAATATAGGAAATTTCTCCTCTTGATGTGTTTTATATCCATCAACATAAAGTTGTCATCAGAAGGCAAAGAAAGAAACAAAAATTGGATTCGGTGCTCACTCCTGAGGATAAACTTCTGGATGTTCTTTGGAAAGACCCCTCTACAAACCTGTCGGCAAATCTCACTAGGCTCTCACAGGTACCAGGTGCATACGCTTCAGCAACTATTGATAAATCAGCAAAGGTTCAATTATTACTTAAAGAAAAAGAAGATAGGATTTTGTTTTTGGAACAACATTTACGGCAAGTCAACATCAATCAACAAGGGGAAACACAGTTGGAAAAACTCTAGCAAGACTTTTAGCAAATGCAATTGGAACATCAAAGTAGTTTGGCTAGTAAAGAAAAGTAGTTACAATGTATAATAGAACTGCATAAAGATGATCCCAAAATTGGGAAATTTATCACAGAAGCACTTGCTCTCAATTCCCAGCTCTTACAACAGAAAGAACTACTATGCTAGAAGATTTCCAATGGAATTCCCTTTTCGAAATGAGCGATAATATTACAAATCAAGTTGTAGAATTATGACTTGAATATGATTCAACTTTGAAGAAGGTCTCAAACTTCTTGAACTGGCAAAAATCTGAAGAAGGGAAAAGAGCAGACATGCCCAGAATTGATGAAACACACAAGGAAATTTTATTTGCGAAATGGGATTCTCGGCTAAAGAAAGCAGAACATGCAATGGAAGATGCAGTGGAAGCAGTGAACAATGTCATTGAATGCATAAATGAAAATCTGCACAAGGCCAATTTGGTAGCAGAGACCACCCCCGGCTTCCTTCCAAAAGCACAAAAGCTTCAAACAGTGTGGAAACAAGCAGCAGAGGAAAGGGTAGAGGCGATTAAAGAGGTAAACAGATTGAGCTGGGAAACATACAGATAGTATCTGGTAAAACCACATAGCCAATGGATGACCCTAAAGTGCCTGATGACTTCTGCCAAGAAGATAGTGCCAGCTCTTAACAATGTCATATTTGCAGGATAATTAAAAGCTGAAGTCGGCCAACCGACAATCATGAAACCAATGTTGGATATTTGTGATCTAAAGGATCAGATGCATGATTTATCATAGATATAATTTATTTTTGTTTTTAGTTTATTTTTGCTTAAAATGAGGCAGGTCGTTTAAACCTCCTCATCTATTTTTGTAATATTTATTTTTAGATTTCATAGAGTAGTATTTAAACCCCTCTCATGCATTTAGAGAGGGGTCCAAAGTTTTATCAAAAACATTCTTCAGAATGTGCATTTTTCCCCCCACTGAGAAGGTTTTGATAAAATCAATGGAATGAGATTTATTTTCTATGTGAGTTTAATATCTGCTATTGAAATTGCACTTTTGTATTCTTAGTGGATATTAAGTGATTTGAAGATAGATCGATATTGATGCAGCTCATGAGTAGGACGTATTACAAATGGTATTTTTATTTCCTAATGCCTCTTACTTATGTGTCAAGCAATAAATCATTTCAGTCATTTATATATGAAAGTTTGAATGTTTTAGTTATCATTATTGCACTTTTGTATGGCGATGACTCACTCTTTATGCTGAACATGTGAATGACTCTTATGTGATATATTTCTCATATTTTTTCGACTAACTTTTTATATGAAACAATAATTTTTAAATGTATTCTCTTCTTATTGTGATTGAATGATCTTTATTATCAACTGGTTTTAGAAATTATTTTAGATTGCATAAGTAAACATTACTCCCGGGATAGTTTAAAGTTAGATGTTTTCTTTGATTATGATAGATTTCATATGATAGTTAGAAGATATATTAGATTTAGAAAAAGTATTCACCCCATAAAACCCAAAAAATAAAAACATCATCCCGTTAGTACACACATCATAAATAGATTGGGAAGCTGGTCCCATCATCCCCAGTTGGAGCCACTATTGCAAACAGAAAAGGAGTTGCATTAAGGTCTGGATTGGGTGGTTATCCCCCTTGTTGGAGTCTTGATTTTTCGAGCCTTCAACAGGACCTAAGGTTGAAACAGTGACACGTGGAACTTTGTACAAGTTCGCTCTACTGAACCAATCTATAATCAGGTCATCATGGGAGATTTGGCATTACTCTTCCTTGGAGAATCCAATCTTAATCAGACTTGCAGGGTTTGAAAGAGGACTTAGAGCACTACCATAGGGGGAAATTTCATATATTGAATATTTGTAATTACATAGATACAACAAATTTAATATCTAGATCCTACGAAGTGAACATCCAATATGAGGTTCGCCTTTGGGAACTTAATTCATTGGAGAAGGAATTTACGTTGGCAAGAAAAATGAAAAGAAAAATTATGGCAACAAGGAAGCCTGCCACTCACAACTATAAATATGGAAGTGTTGTTTTCCTTAGACTTCCACAACCTATAAGGTTGGCACCACAAAAATTGGAAGAAAAATGAGAAAAGGGATTTTTTACAGTTGTGATGGAAAATACACTAAAGTTCATAAGTTTTCTGAGAATAAATTATTTTACATAGATTGTGAAGAGGAGAAAGAAAAGGAACAAGAAACATCATAAGAAGAGGATATACAAGAGGAAAAAACCCTAGACAAAGAAGAAATTAATCTGACCATATCTTATAATTCATTGGCCATAATTACCACTCCTCAAACTATCAAGGTAGAAGGACATATCAAGAAGAAAAAGGTAATAGTGTTGATTGATTCGGGCAGTACCCATCATTTTATTCATTGTAACATAACCAAGGAATTTAATTGCTTCTTATATCCAGCACCAGAGTGTCAAGTGATGGTTGTAAGTGGAGGAGCCATAAATTTCTCTGGGCAGTGTCATAATATCAGGCTATCCATTGGAGAATATGTTTTAATAGCCCAATGCTTTCCATTCCAATGGGTGGTGTTGATGTTGCACTAGGAGTCCAATGGCTACAATCTTTGGGTATGATAGCTTTTAATTTTCAAGTACTTTTCATGAAATTTTTTTTGGAAGGAAAGGAAGTTGAATTAAGGGGTATTGCGGGGAAACTGGGAAAGATAATCAGCTCTAATGGAATGACAAATCTTATAAAGAAAGAACAACAAGGTTTAATTGCACAATTATGTTCGCTAGAGATTCCCACATTGAAATCATATATTTCTCCATATCTCCAAAAAGTCTTGGACAATCATTCTAATGTATTTCAGAATCCCAAAGGTCTCCCACCTATTTGTGATCATGATCATGTTATTCATTTGATTCCAGGAATTTTTCCTCCAAACATCAAGCCTTACAAATATCTTTATGCCCAAAAGAGTGAAATTGAACATATGGTTGAGTAAATGCTAGAGGCTAGTATGATTCAACCTAGTCAAAGTTCTTTCTCTGCTCCAGTACTATTGGTGCATAAGAAGGATGGATCATGGCACATGTGTCCAGATTATAGGGAGCTCAACAAGATCATTATTAAAGATAAATTTCTCATTCTATCATTGATGAATTATTGGATGAATTGAATGGATCAATTTACTTCACCAAGTTGGATCTTCGTTTAGGATATCATCAAATCTGAATGAAGACTGAAGACATTCCGAAAACAACATTTAGAACCCATGAGGGTCATTATGAATTTTTGGTCATGCCTTTTGGCCTTACCAATGCACCTTCTACATTTCAAGGTTTGATGAATTCAATTTTCAAACCCTTCCTCAGAAAACTTGTTTTAGTATTTTTTTTATGATAACTATACTACAACAAGTCTTGGAAGGAGCATGTTCAACATGTTGACAGGGTGCTCAAACTATTGGAGGAGAAACAATTATATGCAAAAAGCTCCAAATGTTTCTTTGGAGTACAAGAGGTGGAATATCTAGGTCATATTGTATCTCATGAAGGTGTTAAGGTAGACCCTAGAAAAATTAAAGCCATTAATGAATGGAAATCCCCACATCAATAAAGCATCTGCGAGGATTTCTCTAGTTGAAATGGTACTATCACAATTTTGTTAAGAATTATGGGAGAATAGGAACACCTCTAACAACATTATTGAAGAAAGATACATTTTCATGGACTCCAAAAGCAACGAAGGCTTTTGAACATCTTAAAGAGGCAATGTTCCAAGCACCGGTCTTAGCTACGTTGAACTTCACAAAAACCTTTATTGTGGAATGTAATGCCTCAAGAAATGCAATTGGTGTTGTTTTAATGCAAGAAGAAAGAGCCATTGCTTTCGAAATTCATCCAATCAAAGGAAAGTATTGCACAAAGTTATTTATCAGAAGTAAATGTTGGCAATCCTACATGCACTTAATAAATGGCTACCCTACCTAATGGGAAAACACTTCAAGGTAAAAATGAATCATGATAGTCTTAAATACTTTTTAGAACAAAGATTATCTTCAAAGGAGCAGCAAAAATGGGTCACAAAGATGTTGGGTTATGACTTTGAAATCATCTACAAAAAAAGGAAGAAAAATGTTGTGGCAAATGCACTCTCAAGAAAGGATGAGGATTTGGATTCATTTTTTTGCGCCATTTCTATTATCCAACCTGATTGGATAAATGAATAAAGGGATGAATGGAAGAATGACAAAGAAGTGTGGGCAATCATTCAAAAGTTACAACAAGGTCCCAATACATCTGATACATTTAGTTGGAAAAATGATTTGTTATGGTACAAATATTGCTTATACCTATGTAAGAATTCCCAACTCAAACAAAAGGTTATTATGGAATCGCACACCTCTCCCTTAGGAGGGTACTCAGGATTTTTAAAACTTACCATAGGGTTAAGAAGGATTTTTTTTGGGATAGCCTTAAATCTGATATTCAAAATTTTGTGGCAGAATGTTTGGTTTTCAAACAAAATAAAGTTGAAACAATTAAGACCTCAGGTCTATTACAACATTTATCCATTCCAAATCAACATTGGGAGGAGGTTGCAATGGGTTTTATCATAGGTTTACCCAAGTCTGAAGGAAAGAGTGTCATCATGGTGGTAGTTGATAGAATTACCAAGTATACACACTTATATGCATTATCTCATCCATTTAAAGCCAATACAGTTTCTATTGCATTTATGGAAACAATTAAAAATCTACATGGAAACCCAAAGATTGTTGTAAGCGACAAAGATCCCATTTTCATTGGAAATTTTTGGACAGAATTATTTTCTTGTCTTGATACTTAGTTAGCTCATAGTTCATCTTATCATCCTCGATCTAATGGGAAAGTTGAGATAGTAAATACATGTTTTGAAGGATATATTTGTTTCTTTGTATCTGATAAACAAACACGATGGGTCAAATGGTTGCATCTAGCTGAATGGTGGTATAACACTTCCTTCCATATTGCAGCAAAAATGACCTCATTTATGGAACTTTATGGATATCGTCCACTATCCATCACATCAATTTTTGATAAAATTCTATGGTTCAAGCAATGGAAGATCACATCGAGCATAAAAAACAAGTTCTCCAACTCTTAAAGGATAACCTCACTTTGGCGCAGAATAGAATGAAACAACAAGCATATCAACATCACAATGAAATAAGTTTTGATGTAGGTGACTGGGTATTTCTATAGCTACAACCATATAAATAAATGTCCCTCAAGCAAGCCAAGAAGGATAATAAATTATCACCAAATTATTATGGTCCATACAAGGTGTTGCAAAAGATTGGTACTATGGAATACAAATTGGAGCTTCCAACAGCTTCCCGAGTGCACAAAGTTTTCCATGTTTCATGCTTAAAGAAGGTTATAGGTGACAAGCTCCCAGTTCAAAAAATATTTCCATAACTTGACAAGGAAGGAAAAATAATATTGGAACCTGAAGCAAACATAGAAAACAAGAACTTGACAGACACGTAATCGATCAATTTCGGAGTATCTCATTAAGTGGAAGAACTTACCCGCTGAATATTCCACATGGGAGGATGAGAATTTATACAAAAGCATCCATAACTACTTAAGCGTTGAGGACAACACTTTCTTTAAGGAAAGGGGAATGTTAGGTCCCTATAACACTAGTGATTCCCCCATTACTATTGTCATTGTAGCCCTTATTTTTATTGTTTTTCCCCTATCGTCCCCATATTGTTATTATTGTGCCCCATAGAAGCCCACTATTGTTATTGTTGTGCCCTTATATTATTATTGTTATGTCAGCTTTGATTATATTGTGACCCCTTAGACTCTTATATATATAAAGGAGGTTTTTACATTTGTATCATCCAAGAATTGTTCATTTGTGTAATGTAAAGGAGGTTTCCCCCTCGAAGAGGTTGATTTTGAAGTCGTTGTTTTATATTTTCTTCTATTTTGTGAGTTGGTTGCATAATAAAAAAATTGAAGTTCTAAGAATAAGAATAAGTGTCTTAACAATATATTATAGATACAATAAGTAAGGAATACTCAATACATGGAAAAAACTATAAAAACACAAGAAGTAGTACAGGAGTATAAATAGAGAATCCAAAATTTTGGCATCCTGAAGTCATTTATCAATTATTGGGAATGTTTGATACAAGAAAGCAATAATAAAAACCTAGTCAAATATATATAGTAACATACCTTAACCAAAAGAAGTAGAATTCAATATATTTAAGAAAGAGCATCTTGACTTGGCATCCTTGGAGACAGAACTAAAAAAGGTACAACTTTATCCTTGAAAATAAGTCACTTGCAAAGGTAATAATGATAAAAGGTATGTATAATTATTTATATTCATACAAACTTTGATCCATATTAAATTAGGGTTTTTAAATCTCATTTTTTGTTCTAGGGTTTGTAGCCTTCATAATGTTGTAAGTTGTTGGCATCTAAGGTCTTGTAACCCCTATTTGAGAAACCCAATTATTGTTTGGTTCCTCATAGAAACCCCAGCTTTTGGTTTGTAGGGATTATAGGCAGTCTAGGGTGAAATAAGAAATCCTAGTAAGGATAGAATTGGTTTTGAAATTCAAACCCTATATTGATTATTTGAAAGTTAACATCTAGACACTTAGGGTTTGGATCTAAAAACCTTAGGAATTCTCCCTCTCTAAAGATTCCATGAAATTCCTAGTTTACTCTTGTACTTGTATACCTTCGGTATTACTTGTGAGTAAAAGTTGCATAAATGAGCATGTTGATACTTTATGGTGAAAGGGTGAAAGGGAGCCCTTCCAAAGGAAGCTTCCACCTTCTCACAAAAGACAAGTATTAATTTTTTTAATATATATATATATATATATATATATATATATATATATATATATATATATATCCTTATTTTGTTGCCTTGATTATTAATCCTTCTCCTTGTATTATTCCTTGGAAGGAAATCCTTTACCAACTATACTCTAAATAAATGCTTAAGGAATATGCCTAGATCAGAGGGAGACCCTTTCCTTGTATTTTCCTTGGAAGGAAATCATTTACAACTATACTCTAAATAATACTTAAGGATTATGCCTAGATTCAGAGGGAGACCCCAAAGGAAGTTTTCAAAGAAGTTTTGTTGAAAATGGAACCCTTCAAGAAGCCCTACAAGGTTTGTGAAAGAAGCAACTCAAGGTATGTTTAAGTCTAAAAAATGTGTAGAAAGTCTTCTTTATATAAGAAGGTACGATAATTTTGTCTTTAAAGTTTGCTTTATATTTCTAAGATTTTTCTATATAATCATGAAGATTCTTATTTTTTAGGATGATTGATATTTAGATCAAATCAATCCTTATCATAATTTCCACCTTTTGTTCAATTTGGTAAAACCCTAACCTTTAGAGCTCAATATAAAAACCCTAGCCCTTTGATGTTTAGGGTTTGTTGATGTTATCTAGAACATATGGTGAACCCTATCCCTTTAGGTTTTGATGAATTATGGTTTATAACAAAACCATTGTAAAATTTAATGTAAGATCCTAGGAATGAAAACCTAGGTGTATAAGC
The DNA here is from genome assembly GCA_000404065.3 of Pinus taeda. NCBI lineage: Eukaryota > Viridiplantae > Streptophyta > Pinopsida > Pinales > Pinaceae > Pinus > Pinus taeda. Next base: position 79,897 of record APFE031110864.1, read on the forward strand.
TACCGTATGACTGAAATCCTAACTTGTTCTAGTTGTTGTATACCTAGTATTAAGGTTTTGATATAGGGTTTATGATAAAACCCTAGTAGAGATTGATATAAGATTATAGGGAATGATAATGAAACCATATATGCTTTCATTTAATCTAGGATTTGTGACAAAACCCTAGCAAAGGTTTCTATAAAATTGTAGGGCAAGAAACTGTAACCCTAGTTGAATGTTATAAAACCTAACTAGGTTTAGGTTTTGGATATTTAAAGCTTGATTTCTTATTCAAATATCTGATAGACCTAGATGCTCCCATTGTGATGAAATGATAACCCTATATTGATAAAGTTAACTTCGTGCTCTTATATATTTGTGCTTGGTTGTGCCTGCTATTGAAGATTTTATGTACATAGTCTTCAAGATTTTGAAGATGCTTACCTACCTCATACTTGACGATGACTTGATAATGATGTTGAGCATGATGACATTGAAGTTTACGTTGTTGATTGAAAAGTGACTTTGTGTTCATACGAAGAGTGATTTTTGGAAGATTAAAATTCTTTGATGATAATATGATGCAAAAGAAAGAGCATGTGTGGTTGGAAGAATAAAATTATCGATGGACTTGTCCCCTAGTAGATAAGCTTGGATAAAGGGAAGTATATATCTCCATGTTTAAGAGGGAGGACATATTGTGACAGTTATAGAAAATGTCTTGAAGAAAGAATGAGATCGGAGAATGGTTGAAGCAGTACAGATGGTTATTTATGTTTCATGAAGACGTGAACAAAGCTTGAAATTTTGAAGAAGTGTTGAGGCTGAGTTTGGTGTTGCTGGAGAAGTTGAAGAAGGAAGCTTTCATCGAGATGTGTTTGGATATTTTGATGACCTAAGTATTATCAGAATGGTTGAAAACCCCAGAGTTTATGCTAGCATATTAATGATAAATTTCCAGTATTTGTTGGGATCATGAAGCTATTGGATTTTCTAATGATTGAACAGGGATCTGATATGTTGATATCTCCCTGGAAAGTTTGTATATTTTAGAAGCATGCTTGGATTGGTGGATATCTCTAATTTGGTTGAGGGGGAGAGATGAGTACCATAAAATTGCCCATGTGATGGTACTTGGGAGGACATATTGGACTAGTTAGTATTGAGATCTCAGTTGTTGTTTAGCCTTAATGATGTCTATATCTTAGTGTGGGAGGGAATCTTGGTCTTGTGGATCTTCGTTTAGTGTTTGACCTTGATGATACCCAGATCCCTGAGGATTGGTGTCTTGGTATGAAGGCCTAGATGGTTTCTATATCATGTTGGATTGATACCATGGTTGTAGCCTGATGGTACCTATAGTGGAAAGTTTCCTTGATGACACCTTAATCCATGTTAGTGTCTTAAATCCTTATATTAGTGTCTTGGAAATAACACTTAGATCCTTGAGTTGATGGATATTTTAAATAGTGTCTTGAAACTTGGATCTTTAATGTGATATCTTGGCAATTGGGTATCTATAATTGAATATTTTGTTGTACTCTTCTTGGGACATTTCAAATTGAGGTCAACCTTGTACCAGTTGAACAATTATGAATACCTCCCTAGTTAAGAAGGAGTGTTGAGAAATGTGACTAGTATCGATCTTCATAATTATTGTCTAGGTCATGACATGATGTAATCCATTTGTAATTGTCAAAAGAAAAGAAAATTAAAAGTTATTGCAAAAGAAAAATATTTTAGAAGCATGGGTTTCATGATTTATTTATTTCATTTCTAGGTCAAAGCACCCATTGTGTGCTTCTAGGATTTGTGTCATGATTCATTGTCCTTGTCATCATGTAATTGACCCTTCTTGGGATTTGTATATCAAGAAATAAATTTATAATAGAGTGAAATTGTCTATTATGCCTCCTCCACCACGTCAACCTACCCTTCTCCTCATGTCAACCTCATAAAGGATATTCAAACCACTATATATAGCAATGAATTTGGCCTAGTATGGAAGGCAACCAAGAATACTTCAATATGAAACTCTAAAAGGACAAAGGAAGTGTGAAATACAAAAGAAGGACTATCTCATAGAAATGAATGAAGGAAGCCTAGCAAATAAGGAAAAGGTTTGAAACTTGTCATTTTCTATCACATGTGTGAAAGGATATGATCAGTTTGAAGGTTGACTTGAGTTGACCATTTTGGTAGATTTTATCTTGTTTGGAAGAAATATTTTTAAGGGTTGACTTGGTGGATGGAGGAAACTCTTTGTCTTAGTCAAAGGGTCTTTGTTGTCTCATTTTATTTGGTTCTTGACTAAGAGAAGAGAATTTTGGGTTTTCCACTAGATGAGGGGTTTTTCCTAGATGCGAGCCTACATCCTGTGTCCTTGATCTTCATGTTTATGTTTTGATAGTTTCTTGATGATAATAAAATAAATTTAAGAATAACTAAAATAAGATAACTAAATATCACAAGTAATTATCAAGATAAGAAAATATTGATGCCCTTATGATTTTCTAACAGGGTGCAGGAGGTCAAGTGCAAGTGTGGTGGCACATTGATAATGATCCAAGTAAGTAATGTTCAAGGGATACAAGGGTGGGTTGGAAATATGATGAGAAATAAGTATGAGGATAATTCTCAAGTAGTGCAAATAAAATAACTCCTAATTTGACGATGGTACAACATGATTGTTCATAATGCAATGGGTGCTAAACAATAGGAAATCCATGTGGATGTGGAAACTACTGAATATGTGTAACCATATGACTAAGCAAGAGGTGATTGAAGAAAACATGTTCAATATGGGGGGTGCCTCTGGTGATCTCAAAGGGAATGAAATGGATATATGCAACTAATGCAAGGGGAAGGTCCTAGCATGCCAATTGTAGAAGTGATACCCGTGAGTGTGAATTTTCTACCATGTGTCATGTTCTTATGGGATTGGAATGAATAAAAGATAGCTTCCTACACACATGAATCGACTACCTAAAGTGAAAGTACTGATGATAAAGAAATATAACTGAAAACATAACACGATAAATCAAATGGAAATATGGCACACTTGTGCATAGGCATGTGTGATACGAAGGCCCTCGGGTGAAATTTTTAAGTGGGAGGAAGGAAGGTACCAATGCATAGTACGTGATGTGATGATTCTGATGGCTCCAATGGTTTTCTAAACAAAGCTCCTCAACTCTTGTAGGGTGAGTTGGAAAATTTGAGGTCTAGACATATAAAAGTTAAGGGGCTCATCATGACACATCATTTGCTATTTGGTGACTTGGTGGTCATGTGCTTTGATTGACCTCATAGTGTTTAGTTAGCGATCCAATATCCTTGTAGGAACATTCTTTGAGCTAGTGAGAGCCAAGTTAGTGTTATTAACCTCACACATTATAATGTTTTTAGCAGTTTTTAGAAATTGTATAGCTTGGGGGGCTTGTATGACCCTTCTTTGGGAAGTGAGACCACAACTACGCAAGAAACTCAATGAGAATTGTAGTGATCCATGTGTCTATAAGGGTAACAGTTGCACGACATGATGTGGCTATGTGGGTGTTGGGTAGCGGAGGTCCCGCGTAACAGTTTTTGGTCTGATAGCCTAGAAATTAGGATAATAATATTGTAAACCTCTGAAATATGCGGAGCACGAAATGTAAAAGGTCGAGTCAAAGGGTTGTTCGCCCAAGAAATAATATAGAAGTAAGTCAGTGCGCGGACCATAGGAAGGTATAAATAGAGCACGACTCTATGAGGGAAAGGCAGTTCTTTTTTGGTATGATTTTGGATCTGAATTGTAATGGGTTCTCAAGAAGGGAAGTCTTGAAACATCTGTAAGTCCGAGTCGAGGGTTTGGGTAGTAGATAGAGGCTCTACAGCTGTGTGCGCAGAGGCCTGGAAGAGTCTACAGCTGTGTGCGCGAGCCCCTGTAGTTGAGTGCGCAGGGTGGATCTGGATGTAATAGTGAAGAAAGTGAATAAAGATAAGTTGTTTATGAAATTATGTGTTAAATATAAGTTATCGTGGATCTATATTTTGTATGGATAATAAAATTGTTTATGCGCATATGCTTATGCTTTAAGTACATGTGAATCTATGGTTACTCTAAGTGCACGAACTGGTAATTTATGATAAATGTTTGCTTAAAGACCCTGCTAAGTAGATCTAATTTATCATACATCATTAAGTGTATTAAGAAGTATCCCGGGTCCGGATCTACGCGAAAGCAGACCAGCGCGAGGCTGAAGAACGACACACAAACCCTCCAGACCACATCTAGACATCCCTAAGGTGCGAAACCTGGTTCCAGCACCCTCCCCTGCTACCTCGGGTGAGACCTCAGTCCGCGCTCCGCGGGTTGTTGCTGAAAGGGCCGCTAGCTGTGGGATTTTCTTGGCTAAATAATTCTTCCGAACCTGGGTCAGGCCCATATAAGCCAACAAATGGTCCCAGACCCAGGTTCAGAAGAATTATTTAGCCAAGAAAATCCCGCATTTACCGGCCCTTTCGGCAACAGCCCGTAGAGCGCGGACTGAGGTCTCACCCAAGGTAGGAGGGGAGGGTGCTGAAACCAACTTTCCTCACCTTGGGGATGTCTAGATGTGGTCTGGAGGGTTCGCGCGCCATTCTACAGCCTTGCACTGCTCTGCTTTCGCGCAGATCCGGACTCGAGCTACTTCTAAATATATATTACTTAATGATGTATGATAAATGAGATCTACTTAGCAGGGTCTTTAAGCAAACATTTATCATAAATTACCAATTCGCGCACTTAGGGTAACCACATATTCCCATATATTCAAGGCATAAGCATATGCGCATAAACAATTATATTATCCATGCAAAAGCTAGATCCGTGATAACTTAGATTTAACACAGAATTTCAGAAACAACTTATCTTTATTCACTTTCTTCACTATTACATCCAAATCCGCCTTGCGCACTTAGCTACAGGGTTCCGTGCACACAGTTGCGGAGTCTTCCAGGGCTCTGTGCACACAACTGCAAAGCCTCTATCTACTACCCAAACCCTCGACTCAGACTTACAAACGCTTCAAGACTTTCTTTCTCAAAAACCCATTACATATTAGATCAAGGTTACCTATCAACAACTTAGCTACCTCTACCCATAGAGCCTTTCTCTATTTATACCTTTCCATGGACCGTGATCCACGGGCGGGTCGACTCAAATTACATTTCTTTACTTTATTTTTGGGTGGACTACCCTTTGACTTCAACTTATTACAAATTGCGCTCCGCACATCCCGCCTGATGGTGGATCCGACAAATATCGTTGTCATACTCAATCTACAAGCGCCACGAAGTGTCAAACAACTACATGCCACACTAGGACACATGGGCTACTATCGAAAGTTCATCAAAAGGTATGACAAGTTCATGGCTCTAATGGAATAGTTGTTGAAGAAGGATGCTACTTATTGTTGGAATGAGGAATGCAACAAAATTTTGGGGATGCTTAAGGAAAATATGGCATTAGCCCCTATATTGGTCTTTCCGAAATGGGACGTTGAATTTCATGTGCATTTTGACGCGTCATGTATCACATTGGGGGCGGTACTTACTCAACCAGGAACGGAGGGAATTGACCATCCGATTGCGTTCAAAAGCCACCGGTTGTCAAAAGGTGAGAAGAATTACTGTATCTACTTGGGGGCCACTTTAAGATGTATACTGATCACTCAGCGTTAAAATACCTAGTGAATAAGCCTGTGTTAGGGGGGCACATTTGTAGATGGTTGTTTTTATTCCAGGAATATGAATTTGAGGTCATCGTAAAGCCGAGACGTCTAAACGTAGGCCTAGATCACCTATCCCGAATTGAGACCGGCGAAGAGCCCACAAATCTAGAGGACGGACTCCCGGATGCACAACTATATGTAGTGCATGTAGAGGATGGCCATTTTGAGGATATAATCCATTTCTTAACTACAGGGACCGTGCCATAGGGATATTCTATTCAGCAGAAGAAGGAATTGGTGATACGCATAACAGACTTCACCGTGATTGCAGGACACCTCTACGAAATGGGCAACAATGAAATATTGCGTAGGTATGTCCCGGAGTTTGAGCGAGGACAGATCCTAGCAGAAGCACATGGGGGGGTTTCCGGCGGACATTATGTGGGTCGCGCCACAACGTAGAAGATTCTTCGTGCAGGATTATGGTGGCCCACTTTGCATCAGGATTCGAAAGCATACTGTCGAGCCTACGGCGTATGTCATCGGACGGGGAAACCATCACGGAGAGATGAAATGTCACTCTAGTCACAGATGACGCTACAACCATTCGAGAAGTGGGAAATCGACTTCGTAAGACCTATCGAGCCGCAAGGGAAGATGGGAACGCGCTATATCATCACTGCGACAAAATATTTAACCCGATGGGCAGAGCCATAGCCGATAAAGGACTGCACGGCTACGACAACTACAAAGTTTTTGTTCAAGAATGTACTGACAAGTTTTGGATGTCCCAAAATTCTCATGAGTGATCGAGGAACGCATTTCCTGAATGAAACAATCAGTGCACTCACTGAGGAATTCCAGATATATCACCAACAGAGTACGTCGTACCACCCACAAGTGAATGGGATTGTTGAGGCATTCAACAAAATCTTAGAGACCACGTTGACCAAGTACTGTAATGTGCAGCGAAATGACTGGGACTTGTACATCCCTGTTGTGTTATGGGCATACCAAACCACGTGCAAGAAGTTGATGGGCCAGACACCTTTTCAGTTAGTCTATGGCAAGGAGGTCATTATGCCTATGGAATATATTGTGCCTAGTCTGCAGATCGCAACAATCACAGGTATGGCAAACTGCAGGGCTTTGGAGGAAAGGCTCGCACAGCTAGAGGAACTTGAGGAGGAACGATTTTTGGCTGGATTCCATCAGCAAGTACAAAAACAACACAAGAAAGCATGGCATGATCGCCATATCAAGGTGTGCACCTTCAAGAAGAATGATCTAGTATTGCTATACGACAATAAGTTCGAGAAATTCCCTGGCAAACTCCAAATGCATTGGTTGGGACCCTATCTCATCAAAGAAGTTACCGATGGGGACGCGGTTCAGCTTGCCAAACTCAATGGAGACCCCTTCCCGAGCCAAGTGAATGGTAGTCGCTTGAAGCTCTACATGGACGGGCCGGCTCATTCGAGGGACAGTCTCACTGCTTCAGCTAGTTGAAAGAGAGCATGGGACGGTAAACCAGTCTGGCGGAAAGAGGCGCGATTGCCTGGATACGTGTCAAGTTGGCTCATCACCAAGATCGCAGTTGTGCAGTAAGAAGTGCGCTGATGCATTCCTAAGAGGAGAGGTGACTGTTCTTGTCACTATTCATGACAAGATGTCCACATTATGGCAAAAGGGAGCGGGCGGTGGGCAATTAAGAGAATGAGTATGAGCCAGATATGGAACGGGCTACCACAGATTTTACACGAGGATGCTAGAACAGGCAGGAACCAGTGAATTTGAAATTCGAACCGCTTATAAATCACCGAGGGGCATCCACCGGGCGACCTACACTTCTGGAAAACATATGCTGGTTATTGATATGGAGATTTTCATTATCTCTGCACAAGGAGTAAGCCTGAGGGTGGTGATATGGCCGATGGAGAAGCATGACTCCCTAAGGAGCATGGTGTTAATAGCGACGGGAGTCCCGCAAACTACAACATCAACAGTAGGGGATGTACCGGAAAAGGGGAGACATGAAGTAGAATTGGTCTAAATGCCGTCACCCCGCCTGGGGGAAGGCCGACGAACTACAAAAAAATAGAGAAAGGATGGAAAGATGGAGACCATGGGTAGAAACGAAGTTAATAAGTCATCTCTGAAGGACCTTGAGGATTGGGATCTCACGTACAACAACAAAGGTCTTGCAAAATTGAAACACAAGCTGCATCAGACAGTGTGAAGAGTAGATACGAAGGTTGGAAGTGGCTGCGGTGGCACCAGGCGGTCCCGTATGTGGTTCCTCCGCTCGAGCTAAAATCCTATGAGGGGGTGTTCTCTGTTAAGCGAGTAGAGCAAAATGAGCATTATCAGTTGCAAGAATTGGTAGAAACAACGAAGCAAGAGCCGGAAGAAGCGTTGTCAGAGACAACGAAGAAGCAGTAGGACGACGAGCGTCACTCAGAGGGAGGTGAACCACAAAGCCACGACAGCGCATCTCGCCGCACCAACGAGTGACTCGGGACGAGTCACGATGATTGTGTTGGGGGACAATTGAGTAGCGGAGGTCCCATGTAATAGTTTTGGGTCCGATAGCCTAGAAATTAGGATAAAAATATCGTAAACCTCCAAAATATGCGGAGCGCGAAATGTAAAAGGTCGAGTCAAAGGGTTGTTCACCCAAGAAATAGTATAGAATTAAGTCAGTCTGCAGACCATAGGAAGGTATAAATAGAGTGCAGCTCTATGAGGGAAAGGCAGTTCTTTTTTGGTATGATCTTGGATCTGAATTGTAATGGGTTCTTAAGAAGGGAGGTCTTGAAGCTTCTGTAAGTCTGAGTCGAGGGTTTGGGTAGTAGATAGAGGCTCTACAACTGTGTGCGCAGAGGCTTAGAAGAGTTCGCAGCTGTGTGCACGGACCCCTATAGCTAAGTGTGCAGGGCAGATCTGGATGTAATAGTGAAGAAAGTGAATAAATATAAGTTGTTTATGAAATTATGTGTTAAATATAAGTTATCACGGATCTAGCTTTTGCATCGATAATATAATTGTTTATGCGCATATGCTTATGCTTTGAATACATGTGAATCTGTGGTTACTCTAAGTGCGCGAACTGGTAATCTATGATAAATGTTTGCTTAAAGACCCTTCTAAGTAGATCTGATTTATCACATCATTAAGTAATTTATATTAAGAAGTAGCTCGGGTCCGGATCTGCATGAAAGCAGAGTAGTGCGAGGTTGCAGAACGGTGCGCGAACCCTCCAGACCACATCTAGACATCCCCAGGGTGCAAAAACCTGGTTCCAGCACCCTCCCTTGCTACCTCGGGTGAGACCTCAGTCCGCGCTCCACGGGCTGTTGCCAAAAGGGCCGGTAGCTGCGGTATTTGCTTGGCTAAATAATTCTTCCGAACTTGGGTTAGGCCCATATAAGCCAACAGCGGGGGCTACCTAAATAATTTGAGTGCACCCTAATTTTCTAACAAGAGGAGGTTTTCAATTTTTTGGTGAGCTACTAGAGGCCCGACCATGGGGTGTTTGAGATACATGGCAAGGATCTTAAGATATTGATTAAGGTTTATGTCTACATTTTGATTGGCTTGTGGCCATGGGGAGAGGATGTTCCTCAAGACATGTTGTAATTGGCTATGACTATAGATGAATTGGTTATGAATGTCACCACATAAAGTTTAGGGAAGTTATTGAAATTGATAACAAGGAAACAATCTAAACAAGGATGATGGTGGGAAAATTAGCAAAAACTAGAATCCTGCTCTTGATTTAAATTTCAAATTTTAAATAAATGATCATGATATGGGAAGCGATGAGGGTCAGAGGATGATGTTTAGGGAATAGTAATGGTGGATATGTGTGATGAAGTTTAGAAGACAACAATGACTAATGTAACCCCATTTAGAGTGATGTAGTTTAACAAGTCATTGGATGTTGGATGAGTCCAAACATTGAGGTGGCCAAAAGGTCACCTCATTAAACTATACAAATACTAATAAATAAATAAAACACATAAAATCCATTTAGTGCAAGTTTAATTACTCTAAACTTAAGCATATTCTCATCAAATTCCTTCCTATATATGTGTATGGAGAAAAACAAATTCAATTTATTATGTTAGATCTTAGGCTTTTGTGATCCATATTGTAAACAAGAATGTCTTTTGGATTAATCACATCATTATTATTTGGTCAACGTTTCGAACCAACTAATTTGGGTCATCCTCACAACAAAGGTAAAAAAATCCATTGATCCTAAAGAATAAATAGCAAGGATGCATCAGAGTCCAGAATTAATAGTTATAAACTAGTTGTTAGGAATTAGTTATTTAATTAATAAAATAATATTTATTAATTTTTAATTAAAGACTATTTGTTATAAATTATTCGTTATTTGTTTATATAAATATGAAATTATTTATTAATAATATTAATTATGATTTTATTATTATCTGTAAATTATAATAAAAAAATTATTATAAAAAGATTTAGAATAATAAAATCATAAACATATTCTTAATTAATTATAAAATTAACCATTTAAGCAAAGTCTTTTGGTAAAAATCACATAAGAGAAATTTTTGGCCGACGCGTTTGGAACCAGATGAAGAAGCAAACCATGGCAACGGGATTAAATGGTCTGCCTCTTCATCTGGTCCTGAT